>JAJPUD010014415.1:0-25680 GCA_023553655.1 Myrmecobius fasciatus | reverse complement strand
TCTCAATTCTTTTCCTTTGTTCTCTTTGGAACCATCATAGTTAATAGTCTCCCCAGAATAACTGTTAAGATTTTCAGTCTCCTCAGACTATAGAATCACTGTTAAAATGTAACTCCAAGATTTAATCCTAAGAAATGTTAACAGTATCTATCGTCTCTTTGGATGAAGATATTGAATCTCCTGTTACACATTAAAGGAGCTAAAGATATTTGGCCATAGTTTAAAAGCATATGTAGCATACAAGGCCACTTCCAGTTGTCCTGATCTGTAAATTGCCACTGGTCCCAGATGGCTCTGGAGGGGAAAGTAAGGCTGGTGACCTTGCACAATCCTTCCTCACCTCAATCTAATTCACTTGCATGTCATAGCATCACCTCCCAGATGTCATTATCCTTTCCGAGAATGAAGGACAAACAATAACATATTTGGCCAAGGTTGAGATGTCTACTAGTAGCTGAAGCTAGGATCAGTGTTTAACTAAGACCAGTTGGGGATGTTTAGCATGAAGGAAGAGACAGGATTTGATAGTCTTCAAGAATCTAAAGGAATATCATGCAGAAAAAAGATTAGGGTTGCTCTGCTTGGTCCCAGAGAAAATAAGGCACAGTGGTTCAAGTTTTAAAGATGGAGAGTAAGACACATAAAGAAAAGCTTCCTAAAAATTAGAGCGATCTCAAGAAACTGTGGGTGGTCTTGGATGTTGGTGAATTTCCCCTCACTAGAAGTTTTCTGGCAAAGATCACTCATCAGGGATTTCCTTGTTGAAGGGAGCTTTGTTTACTTCCAGATCAGGTTAGGTGCCCCATGAATGCCTTACAAATTCTTAGGATCCTCGATTCTATGATTTGGGTTCAAATCTTGGGGTTAAGTGTCAGCCTGAAACCGTGTTCAAGGTCGAGTTTGGGTCTAGAACAGAGTTAGGCATCATGTGGAGCTTGATGTGAATCTTTGGCTTAGGCTGGAGTAGGGAATCATTGAGATCACTGGATCACAGATTTAGTCATTCACTTCAACCCTGTCACTTTGCAGTTGAAGCACAGAAACTCAAGGAGGTGTAAATGACTTAGCAAGAATCAGCCAAGTATTAAAGAGCAATGTCTAGATTCAAATTCAGATCAAGATACTCCAAAACTAGGATTTTTCCTACTGCATTGCCTTGTCTCCCTCAGCTTGGGACGAGTCTTACTTTAAGGTCAGAGTCAATCTTTGGCCAGGATTCAGCTTCAGTCTTGACAATTTTGTTTTTGTTGTTTCTTCTCCAGCTCACTTTACAGATAAGGAAACTGAGTGGCTTGCCCAGAGTCATATAGCTGGAAGGGATTTGAAATCTCCAGGTCCAACATGCTCTGTCACTGGCCATGACTGAGAAAAGGGTAGTTTAATATTAGGGTTAACCTTTGACCAAAGCTAGTGATCAAGCTTTGGCCAAGGTTGAGATGTCTACTAGTAGCTGAAGTTAGGATCAGTGTTTAACTAAGACCAGGGGTCAGTCTGTGACTATGGAACAGAGAAAAACTAATCGGTTCCTGTTGGAATCACACTCAATATTGTGGCTTCATTTACAGAGTTCCCATTACTAGAAACATCGGCTTCAGACGGCACTTAATAATTTGGTAGCACCTCATACCATGATGGATGACCTAACTCTTGTTAGAAGGAGACAATAGCTTTCCCAGAGGCTCCATAAAAAGACATCGCTATCACTTCAACACCCACAGCTAATCAGTTATAGTGTTTTCTCACAGTCAGCCAAGTAGCTCCATCACATAACAGGGAGCTTGAAATCATGTGGACAATATGGCAAGCTTCCAAATTTGCACTGGGTACCACTAACTCTTGAAACAGAATGAGAGTGGTATTTTAGGGAACTGGCAGCCAGGTGGTGCCATAGTGCACCGAGCACTGGACCTGGAGTCAGGAAGGCTCATCTTCCTGAGTTCAGATCCAATCTCAGATACTTCCCAGCTGTGATTCTGGGCAAGTCACTCAACACCGTTTGCCTCAGTTTCCTAGATGTAAATGGTCTTATTTCATCCTTACAACAATCTTTTGTAACAAAGACTGCAGAGATTATTTCCATATTCCAGATGAGGAAACTTGAGGCTAGGAGAGTTTAAGAGACTTGCTCAGGAACCCATAGTTAATAAGTGTCAGAGGCAGGATTCAAATCCAGGACTTGCTCATTTCATATCCAACTCAGTCCTGGATTTGAATCCTGCCTCTGACACTTAACTACTCCATAAATACTACTTGCCGATTTTAACCTCATTCTGCTTTAGTGACTCCATCTGAAAACTGGCAGTGATAGTATCTTCCTTTAAAGGATCAAATGAAACATGAAAGCTCTGCCATTGGGACAGTACCTTCTCCTCTTAGAGGCTTAGGATTTTCTTCTATAAATTATTGGGAGAAACAGGAAAGGAGAAATCTCTTGCTTGCCACCTCTCAGAAATGGCCATTTCTTTAGAGAATAATGTTGTCTCTGTCAGTAGAAACTGTCCAGCTGCCAAATTTAGGGGACATCAGGAAGTAGAGGTAGTCTAATACAATAAAAGTATATGTGAGGCCTCAGGGAAAAAATGAATATGATAAATTGCCTTAGTGCCTCATGGAACTCAGGCCCACTTTATTATGTGGGTGGGGAGTTTGAGAGGCAATATGTTCCAGTAGCCAGAAGGGCTAACTTTGGAGCCAAGAGAGGTTTCCTCTGACACATATAAGTGATGTGATTGCAAGCAAGTTCATTGAACCTTTCTTTCAGCAGCCTAGGTCAACAACCATAAAATATAGAGGATTTTGTGAAGGGCATTTCCACACCAAAAGTTGTCCCCATTGATGAAATCACAAGTCCTCAATCCTAGCCCATTCCAGGTCGTGAAAGATCTGAGAGGGGGAGCACATCTTCCTGCTTCTAATTTTTTACGAGTCTATGAGATAATGTACATGAAAGCATTTTTCAGTATGGGATGAGTTCTATGATGTGGGGGCTCTTAGCTATAGGATGTTCCCACACTTTCTGAAAGATGACTGGGCCCAGGTAGATGATGGTAGAAGCTGCTAGGGAGTTTAGTGAAAAGCACACTGGAGTTGGGAGTCAGAGATCTGGGGTTTGACTCCTATGTCTGTTATTGATTATCTGTGTGACATTGCTTAAATGGGACTTCTCTGACCAGTTTCTTCCCCTGTAAAATGAGAGGTTGGGTAAATGATCACTAAGAATCCTCCCAGCTCTCCAGTCTGTGATCTGGATCATGTAATCCTGATAATAATAGATAACATTTCATTTATATGAAGAGCGCATCATAGGTGCTAAATTACAGTAAGGGGCTGCCAGATGGTACGCTGCTAATGGAGTTTCAAGGAGGGATAAATGAGACGCCTCATGCTTGGACCAGCTCCAGGACCTGTCAATGCCTCCTGTGCAGGATATCCTGGACCCACCCCACCAAGGCTGGGCCCAGGGGATGCTTCCCCTCACACTACTTCAGCCCCCAACTTCCACAGTCTGGACAGCAAGATCCTGCTGGTGGATTCCGGGGCCCTTCTGGGAGAGACATCTCCCTTCAGAGTGTGTCTGCTTTTCCCAGTCCCTGCTAGAAGTTCCCCTGGGCCCTCTGCTCCGTCTGTGGTGGGGACCGGCTGGCCACAAAGGAAAACATGCTGCCTACGGATGTTTTCAAACAATTTCTGATTAGAGAGGCCCAGCATCTTGGGGCATGGGTTAGGGAGGAAACATGGGATCATAGAGCTTGGAAATGGAAAAATCAGCATTTCCAACCCTTCTACTTTACAAACAAAGAAATGGAAGTCCAGAGAGGAACGGGACTTATTTCAGGCCACACAGGTTCTAACTGGATGAGTCGAAATACAAGGTTCTTTACTATCAAATAAGTAAATGAGTAAACAAACAAACGAACGAATGAACAAATGAATAAATAAAGACATCAACCAGAGAGAAGGGTTGATACATTAGTTAATGGCAATGTTCAAGACTTCTTATTTTTTTTTAAAAAAATGATGCACATTTTAAAATACTTTTCAGTGGTTCTGATAAAATATTCCAAATTGCTCTATTTTCTCCATCTATGCCTTTTAACAAACAGTTGAAATCTTTTTCTCCTGCACCTGCCCTACTTTCACATCTCTCAGGTCTTTGATTGGAAGTCTGGTATAAGCCCCCCAAAGGATGAATCACTCTGAACCATGGAGTGGAATGTGGACTTTTTGCTGCAGGGCTAATTCTGGGCATTGATTCAGAGAGAAAGCCTGTGGGAGGTTTGGAGGCAGTTTTAGATTTAGCATTGGAATCTTAGAGAGCTTCTAGTTTAATAAGCTCATTTCACAGATGGGAAAACTGAGATTCAGAGAAAGTGATTTGTCCAAGGTCACAGAGGTAACTGAAAAGCAAGGCTGGTAATGGAGATGGTTCCCAGGTCTGACCCCTCCAGTACTCTCCCAGGAAAATTGCCAGGGCTCAATCAAAGGGTAGAAGTAGAGGCTCAATCTGTGTCCTGGGTCAAAAGTAAGTCTGTGGTCAGAATCAGTATTTGGAGTCAGAACTCAGTCTGTAGAAATCAAGGACTCAGTGTGTGGCCAGAGTTAAGGATGTGGTCAAGGTCAGGGGCTAGTCTTTAGCTAAAACCAAGGCACAGGCAAAAACTGGTGTTGGGACTTGGTCTGTGCCAGGGTCAAGTGGTCAGTTTCCCATACTCAGAGAGGCTCAGATGACCTTATTCCTCTATGAAAATGTCACAGAGACCTCCAGATCATGCTACCATCTCTAAGACCTCTCCTCATAACCATGTGCATCATCAGCAAACACAACAGCCTCCCTGTACAGTATCACTTACCTGGGAGAAGAAGACAGTGTTGGCCAGTGAAACATAGATGTTCTGCAGACCCCCAGTGGGCACTGGGGCTAGCGGTGTAGGCAGGATCCGAGGGCAGTCCTGGCTTACCTGAAAGAGAGAAGGAGAAGGAGGGCTGAGAAGGTCTCTTTTGGCCCTGGAAGAAGCTGGCTCTGGGATGAGGGAGCCTAGGCAGTTAGAGGAAGAGAGAAGAAGAGCTGAAAGGGAGCTCATTTAGAGTTCAGCCCCAGTACTAAAGGAAAAAAGGGAGGGAGAAATGACTCCTTGCCCTTAAGAACTTGACATTTCTGTTAGTGAGAGAAAACAAGCACACAAAACAACTAAAATAGAAGAAAAGACTATACCAATAAGCCTAGATTTCAAGACTTAATAAGACTTTCAAGACATGTTCTAGTCAACAGATATTGGGGGTATAAAGATAAAAAAATTAAACAATCTTTTTCTGCAAGGAACCCACATTGTGCCGGGTGAAATAGCCGAGATTCACACAAAGTAGCAAGTAAAGATGGCAAATAAGAAAACAAAGACCTCTAACATTATCTGAGGAAGGAGAGACCACTAGCAGCTAGAGGAAATCAAGGAAGGCTTTGTGTAGGAGGTGGCACTGGAGCCCCAAGGGCAGATAAAACCTGTGAATACAGAAATGAGGAGAAAATGCATTCCATGGATGGGGGGAGGGTGAAAGCCTGGGCAAATGTACAGAGGTAGGAGATAACACCCAAATCCAGGAAACACCAAGCGGTACAATTTGGCTAGAAAACTATATGTGTATATATTTTAATATATTTAACATGTATTGGTCTACTTGCCATCTAGGGGAGGGGGTGGGGGGAAGGTGGGAAAAATTTGCAACAGAAGGTTTTGCAAAGGTCAGTGTTGAAAAATTACCCATGCATATGTTTTGTAAATAAAAAGCTTTAATAATAAGAAAAAAAGAAAAGAAAAAGAAAAAAAAAAGAAAATAGCATGTGTAAAGGGGAATAATGAGAAATAGATTAGAGTATTTGTTAAATGTGTACAGCTAAATTAGATTGCCAAATTAGCAAGTCACTCAACTTTTCTAGGCCTTCATTTCCTCATCTATAAAGTAAGGGGATGGGACTCAATGGAAGGGGCCTCTGAACACTCACACTCAGTGTGGCACAAGGGAAAATATAAAACAGGACATGAGACAGAAGAGGTAAGATATGGCAACAGGTTAGTGATGTGGAGCTTGGGAGAAGCCAGAATTGAAGGTGACTCCACAATTGCAAACTTGTATATGCAGAAAGAACAATGAAGGCACCTTCATCAGAAGGAGGGAATTCTAGGGGAGAACTGACCTGGTGGAGGGAAAGATGATGCGTTCAATCTTGGACATGTTGAGTTTAAAGTAACAGCTGAACATCCAGATGGGGATGATCGGAATACAGGTGATGATATAGGGTTACAGTTCAAGGGGAAAATATATATCCAAATGGACAAGGCAACTGGAACCATGGAAATGTACAGAAGGAAGAAAAGACAGAGCCTTGGGAGACATCCACCCATGGCTGTGTGGTCTGAGAGATGGATGAAGCTCCAGCAATGGAAACTGAGTCATAAGCATTTACCTTGCTGCCAGACACATATCTCTAAATATGTCAACCTGTCAAAAATTAAATGCAGCAGCTTGCCACAAAATCCCCTCCTCCTTCCAACCTCTGCATTTCTGTTAATGACACCACCAGTCCACCCATCACCCTAGATTCCAAACCTTCCAGTCATCTCTCTCTCTTTGGCTCTCTGTATCCAATGACTTGCCAAGTCCCATCAGTTCTTCCATTAATCTAACTCCTTTTCCACTCCTACTGTCATCAGCCAAATCCAGGCTCCATGGCCTTAAAATCGATGACATTATCTTTCTCTCTTTCTTCCAACCCATTCTACATTGCCAGATTAATGTTTCTAAAATATTTAATCTCACCCCTGCTCAAACACCCTCAATGGTTCCCTATTACTTAAAAGATAAATGTCCGGCATTCAAAATCATCTGCAATCTGGTCTAAATTCATCTTAGCTCTTGTCATCTTCTACTCAGATGTCCTCCCTGATCTACTTTCCTTATTCAAATGCTATTTATCCTTCAAGGTAGATCTCAAATCCATTCTCACAGAATCAGTGAATCTCAGAGATGGGAAGGGCATGAGGAAGCATTGAGTCCAGCCCCTTCTGCAATACCTCTGATGGATGTCCATCCAATGGCCTCCAATTGATGGGAGAGCCACTATCACTGAGACACACTCTTTCATTTCAGACCAGCTCTCGTTGATTCTAACCAGCTGAAATATCTTCTCTATAATGTCTTACCCATTGCTTCTGCCTCCTGGGACAAAGCAGAACAAATCCCTCTTCCTTATGATAATCTTCAACTACACAAAGACTGCAATCAGATCATCCCTGAGATATCACTAAACATGGACATGAAAAACAGTAATTTCTTACAAGCATGGAAAGGTAGACTGAAGTGAAGATATGAGGGACTCCTGAGGAGTTGGTATTGTATCCAAAAGCAATGGGGAGCCATTGGAGCTCCTTGAGCACAGGAGTGACATAGCTGCTCTTGTGTTTCAGGAAGGCTATTTTGGCAGCTGAATGAATAATGGGAATATAAACTGAGAATCTAAGTTGGAAGTTTTGGGATACTCCAGGTGAGAAGTGAAGAGGTTTCTAAGCAGGTTGAGGAGTTTGTGAGTGATGATAAGGGGCCACGGCAGCAGCAGAACCCAGAGTCTTGGGGTCTAGTCCCTGCTTTGCACTCACTCTGAAAAAGTCTTAATCTTTTCTGGATATCAATTTCCTCATCTGTAAAATGTATTAGGAACACTTGTTCTGCCCTTCTGAATTCTGACCATCAGAGAATACAAGGAAGGTGATCTGCTATTGGAAAGTGGAAATCAAGGCAACAAAATGAGATATAATCATAAGAGACACAGGAAATATGGTGGATGGCCAGTGCCTTAGGGGAGGTCTCCCCCCCAATCCTTCACGTAGGTCCAGATTGTTCCATCAGAGCCATGCCTGGTCTTGGCTTGGCTCTGCCCCTTCTGCATGAGCTGGTTCTGCAGGGAGCCCCTTCAGTTCCCTTAATTGAAAATCCATGGGTAATTTCAGGAAAATTTAATCCATATGTTACACTTAAATTGTCAGATGTTGTGTTTCAATCCAGGAACTCTGGAAATGAATTTCAAACCATTCTTTTTTTTTTCCTTCTTTTTTCTACTTGGAAGCGAAAGATTTCAATCCAATCAAAGGGGCCCAGAGAAGTCTGAAGGGAGGAAACCCCCCATACCACAGGTTTGGAGTTGTTCCTATGTTGCAGAAGAACCTCAAGTGGCCTCCGGAATTTCCTGCCTCATTCCCTCATTAATTCAATAAAAACCTATTGAACAATAATGATGTACAATATTAAAAACAAAAACCAGAATGAGACATGGTCCTTGTCCTTAATGGTACTTGCATTTATGTAGGTCTTTAAAGTTTACACAGTGATTTACTCAGAGTATTATTATCCTCATTTTACAGATCAGGAAACTGGGGCCCAAATGGGGCCAAGTGATTGGCACAGAGTCACTGGGCTCATAAATGTGGAGGCTGGGACTCCTACCCTGGTTCTTTGATGCTCACACCCCATAGTGATCTTTCCACTGTACCATGCTGACTCTTAAGAACTAGACAATTTCATTAGATCAGTAGGTTGGCTTTCTAAATTAAATCTAAGAATTATCTAAATTTTAGTCATCCCACAACGTCTAGGTCAGATGTCGTCTGCCCCAGGAAGTCATCCTCAACCACTCACAGCCAATCTCTGTATTTCTCTAGTATTTTTTATTGTCTTCATTTCATGTTTCAGCAGAGACTTCCTAGTCTTATCATTTTAATGGTCCATCTTTTATTTCTCCATCAAGATTGGAGACTCCCATCAAACTGTGAGTTCCTTGAGAACAATGGATGCTTTTTGCCTTTCTTTGTATCCTCAACACAGCTCAGAGCCTGGCTCACAAGTACTTAATCTGTATTTACTGGCTGACTGGGAAGCAGGGATTGTATTGGCCACAGGGGTCAACACAGTCCCCAAGCATTAGACTGGAAACCTCAGCGATCTATTGGGCATTTTGAACAGAGCCATGTCCAAAATGAAATGTATCTATATCATTATCTTCGCTAAAATTTTATACATTTACTTTATGCTAAATGTTTTACAATCATTACCCTCACAACTCTGGGAGAGAAGTACTATTATTATCCCCAGATAAGGAAATTGAGGCAAATTAAGTAACCGGCCTAGGATGGCACAGCTAGTAAGTAACTAAGACTTGATTTGAATTCAGGTTTTCCTGACTCCAGACCCAGAGCTCTGTGCACTAGGCTTCTCCCCACACAAATATTCCTTTTCCAAGCTTCCCTATTTCTGTAGGATAGAGTCACCATCTTTCCACTCACTCAGACTCACAACCCCAGTACCTTCTTTTACTAAATACTCTCACTCATCCCCCAGATCCAATCTTTTGCCAAATCTTGCTCTATCTCCTGAAAATTTTCCTTCTTTCCACTCACACAGACAATACTCTAATTTAGGCCCTCAACACTTCTCCACTGGGCTATTGAAAAGGGATCCTAATTTGTCATCCTGTCTCAGGTTTCTCCCTCTTTCAATTAGCCTTCCAGACAATCACCATAGTGGTTTTATTAAGAGTATAGATCTGGGAGGGAAAGGGATCCACATGTGCAAAAATGTTTGTAGCACTCTTTTTGTGGTGGCAAAAAACTAGAAAATGAGCAGATGCCCATCAGTTGGGGAATGGCTGAATGAGTTATGGTATATGAAAGTCTTGGAATATTAGTATTATATAAAAAATGATGAGCAGGATGATTTTAGAAAGACTTGGAAAGTTTTACACTAACTGATCTTGAGCGAAACAAGGAGAAACATATATTTTGTACACAGTAACAGCAAGATTGTGTAACGATCACCTAGAAAGACTTGGCTCTTTTCAGCAGCTCAGTGACCCAAGGCAATCCCAATAAACTTTGGATAGAAAATGACATCTGTATTCAGAGAAAGAACTGTGGAGATTGAATGTAAATCAACACATGCTATGTTTACTTTTTTCCCTGAGTTTTTTCTCTCTCCTGGTTTTTTCCCTTTTGTTCTGATTTTTCTTTTCCAATATGATTCATAAAGAAATGTGTATTTAAAAAGTTAATATACGTGAATAGCCAGAAAAATAAAACAATTAATTTTTTAAAAAATCTGACCAAGTCTGGGACAGTGAATTGGTGCCATAGTGCACAGAGTGTCAGACTTGTAGTCAGGAAGCCCTGAATTCAAATCTGACCTCAGACACTTACTAGCTCTGTGACCTTGGATGATTTACTTCATTCTGCTTACCTCAGTTTCTTCTTCTATAAAATGAGCTGGGGAAGGAAATGGCAAATCCCTCCAGTATCTTTGCCAAGAAAATCCCAAATGGGATCATGAAAAATTGGGCACAATGGAAATGAACATGTTGTAACTGCCCTCCTCCCTAGACTCCAGTGGCTCCCTATTACCTCTAAGACCAATCCTCTGGTCCCTCCCTACCTTTCCAGTCTATTACACTACTCGCCTCTGATTCACTCTATGAACCACCACACTTGTTTTTTTTGCTATTTCTCACGTATGTCACTCCATCTCTTAATTCCACCTTGCTCTGTTGTCACACCCTCCTCACTTCGGCTTCTTTGGAACCCTTAGATTTCTCCAAGACCCAGATCAAAGACCACCTTTTACAAGCCTTTTTGGTCCCTTTAGTGTATTCTTGAAGATGACCTTTCCATTTTGTTTATTTTATTTTACATCTAGTACCTACCACATAGTAAGAGCTTAATCAAAGCTTGTTGATCAATTGATTGAAAAGCGAAAAGAGCCCCCGCTGGCCAGGGAGGCACGAAATCCCCAACAGAAGGCCGAAGCACTGTGCCCGGGCTAGCTCCCGAACCTGGAGCTGGCTGGAGCCCAGCCCTGCTCTATGAGCAGGAAAAAGTTACACTACCCACCTCATAAGAACTGTTGTGAGAAAAACCTTCTGTAAACTGTAAAAAGCTGTAAAATGTAAGTTGTTGTGATTATTACCAGTAGCTCTCAAAGCCTTTCTTGGGAGATCTCCAAACTCCACCCCACCTCTGGTTTGCCAGGTTCCCAGCTAGGCAGGGAACAGCAGCTAGCAACAACATCCCCTCCCAGCATGGTACAGTGGGAGGAATATTAGCCATGGAGTCAGAAGGCAACTGGATTCTAATTTGACTGGGTGACCATGGGCAAATTCTCTGAGCCTTGATGGGGATAATAAGATCTCAGGGTGTTGTTGTGGGATTGAATGAGGAAATATGTGTATAATATTCTGTGAACCTTGAAGTGCATAGTGAAGTGTTAAAAACGTGAGACTTGAGAGTCAGGCCTGAGTTCAAATTCTGCCTCAGATAGCTAACAACCATGTGTCCTTGTCACTTAACTTCCGTTTGAATCAGTTTCCTCATCTGTAAAATGGGGCTAATAATAATAGTATTCATCTCTCAGGGATGTTAGGATCAAATGAAATAATAATTGTACTATCAAATGATAATGTAAATGTAAATATAATGTAAATGAAATGTGAAATCAAATATCAAATTACAATGATAATAATAATAATGAAAACACCCTGTACAGCAAGCACTATATAAATGGTAGCTATTATTATGATTGTTATTATTTTAGAAAAGCCTTAGATAAGCCCTCTTATGTTATTCTTATGAAAAAGATGGAAAAACATGGACTTGGACTATATGATTAGGTGAATTTAGAATTGGTATAGTAGCCAATAATGGTTTAAAATCCACTTGAAAGGAGAATTCTATGGAAGCAAGGGCCATATGCTTGAGCTTGGACTAGTTAAGCTTTTTTTTTTTTTTTTTTTCCTGAGGCAATTGGGGTTAAGTGACTTGCCCGGTGTCACACAGTGAGGCAGTATTAAGTATTTGAGATCAGATTTGAACTCAAGTCCTCCTGACTTCAGGGCTGGTGCTCTATCCACTTTACCACTTAGCTGCCCCTAGTTAACCTTTTTATTCATGATTTGACCAAAGCTAGAAATACTCCTGTATGCTGAAATTATATTTTGGTGGGGTTCCCTTGCTTTCCTCCCATTTAGTATAGTATGTATATAGGCAGCCCAGCTTAAAATAACAATAATATGAAGTAAAGGGTGTAGAGAAGCCATTTGCAAAACTGACTCAGAAAATAAATGAGACAACATCCTGAAACTACATGTAAAATTAGGGGAAGCCAGCCAGGCCCCAGTGTAACAGCCCCTCAGTCCCAGTAACAGTCCTCGGTCTGTAAGGTACAGATAAGCTCCAACAGGCTCAGAAAGTGTTATGTAAATGAAAGAAACTTAAGGTAGCATTGATAACTTTGAGATGACTTCGATGTAGTAATTAACTAAAGCTAAGGTGGCCTAGATAAGCATTAGTCCATCTCCCACCCCCCAAACCCTATAAAAATGAAATCTCACCCTCACCCCCCACCCTTGCCCCAGCTCTCCTCCATCTGCTAAAGTCTACTGGAGTACTTTGATCAGAAACCACCTAAGTGACTCTCTGGGGCTCCTCGCTCTCCTGTTTCCCTTTCCTTCCATCACCCTCTTACCGAGTGTTTCAGGGATTGCATCTGAGCAGGATGTGTTCCCATGTCAATATTTGAAGCCCCAGCTTGCATCCTGATGCTATTATGCTCCTGCTCAAAGGTGTGTATATAAACTAGAGCTTTATGAGGAACAAGGCTTTTTAAGCTAGAAATAGGGAGCTGGATACTTGGGTCTCTGTGAAGTCCCTGTGTCATGTACTGTGAAGGCTGAAGCAGCTGGGGAAGGGGAGACAACTCATCCACCTAGTCGTACGGATCAGGGGTGAACTGCTGCCATAAGGGCAAAGCTGTTTGTTGAAGGGGACAGTGAAGTAGGGCAGGGAAGAGGAAAGGTACGAGTGCAAAAGGCACATGTCTACAGATGCTAAAGGTGCTCTTAGGGGATTAGGGAACCACCAGTAAAATTGTCCAACCTTCTCTTAGTGTGTCTCAAGGGGAGCAACAGAGATCTCTTGACACTCAGGCAACTGATGCAACCAACAGCCAACGTCATGACATCAGACATGGCGAGGCAGGGAAGGGTCCACCCCAAGCAGAAGTGCCAGTCCGGCCACTGCTGCTGCTCTCAGAGGTGTCCCCCAGTTCCCAGGTAACCTCTTGGACTCTCCATGGGGAATTGGGCAAAGCAGCCCTTGTCCTCACCACCAAGTTACTGCTCTCCTTGGCAAATATCACCAACTGAGAGAGATGGGCTGACATCTCCCCCTTGGTTCCCCAAGCAGTTAGAGATGAGGAAAAATCAGAGCAGCAAGAAATCCACCCCTCAACCCTCCTGGCCAAATTGTTACCACCAGGAGGATAGTTAGGAAAGGGAACTATAAGGGGGAAAGAGGGATGAAAGATCGGAGCTGCATGAAGTCCCCATCGGGCTTGAGATACAAACCCTACTTAAGGACTGAGAACCAAAATCAGAAAGAAAAGCAGCAGCATGAAAGTATAGCCTACATTTAACTGGCAAGGGACCAATCCTGGCTGCTGGGAAAATTAGACAGATGGTATCTATCTATATGCAGGAGTCACTGCCCACCTCAATGACCCTGAGGGGGCTTATGAAAATAATTATACCAATGCCCAGGATACCATTGCTGGGCTGGGTTTTCTGAGGGACTGCATATATCTCATTGGCATCCATCACTGTTAAGGCACAGACCCAAGACATTACTTTAAAGAAGGACCAGACTTCATTATCCAAGGTTCCCAGACCACTGTGAGTCTCATGGGAACAATTAAGGTACCCTAAGTTCTGGTAATTCCTTTAGTTCCCTCCTTATAATTGATATGTGTGTCCTATAGCATCCGCTGGCCATTTGGGTTCATCTTCAAAGAAGGATACTGAAGTTAAAAAAGTCTCTCCTACCCCAAAGAGTAACATTAAATGGTTATCCACCCAAAAAGAATTCATAGGAGGACTCCAAAATGTTAAAAATCAAATAAGAGTGGGGCAGCTAGGTGGTGCAGTAGATAGAATACCATCCCTGAAGTCAGAAGGACCTGAGTTCAAATCTGATCTCAGACACTTAACATTCCCTAGCTGTGTGACCCTGGGCAAGTCACTTAAGCCCAATTGCCTCACCAAAATAGCAAAAAGGAAAAAAAAAAAAGAAAAAGAAAAAAATCAAATGAGAGAAACTGAGGGAAAAAAAACTAAAAAAAAATCCAAGAAAAACAAGATTATGAAAAGAAAGTCCTTCAATTAGAAAAGGAGATCCAGTCTTAAGAAAGAAAATGACTCTATGAAAATTAGAACTGGGCAAGAGAAAGCCAGCAAAGCTATAAAAGACCAAAAAAATAAAATATAAAGAATAATTTTAAAAAGAAAATGTGAGATGTCTCATAAGAAAAAAAAAACAAATCTGGAGAACAGATCAAAAAGAGAAAGCATAAGAATAACTGAATCTCCTGGAAACTATGACCCCAAAAAAGAATCTTGATAAAATAATACAAGAAATAATTAAAGAAAATTGTCCTGAAGTCTTAGAATAAATGGGGAAAGTAGAAATAGAAAAAACCTACCAATCACCACTTGGAAAAGATCCAATGAGGAAAACCTACAGGAATATCACTGCTAAATTTTGAAACTTCCAGATCAAAGAGAAAATTTTACAAATAACAAAAATAAAAAACAATTCAAACATGCTGAAGCCACAATTAGAATCACACAAGAGCTATCAACAGCTACAATAAAAGACCACAAGTCTTGGAATACTATATACTGAATTTCAAAAGAACTAGAGTTGCAGCTGAAAATACCATATCTAACAAAATTAGCATAATTCTGAATGGGAAAAATGGACATTCAATGAATTGCCAGACTCAGTATTTTGTGCAAAAAAACCCGAGCTTAATAGAAAATTTGATACATAAGAACCAAGACCAAGAGAAATATAAGGAAACATCAAAGACTGATTTCAAGGGGCTTCAATAGAACAAAACTTTGCTGGTGAATGAAGGAAAGGCACTTTTCAGCTTCTAGCTTCCCTTAGCTCCTCCCAGGCAAATGAACAGGATTCCTAGGATAAGACCTTGAAGTGACAGTGATTATCGTGCTTGCAGTGATTTTATCTAGATTAGTCAACAGACATGGTAGTATGTGACCACAGTAAATGCTGGGCAACCAAGGGGTAGATTGTGGTGAAACTGTATTTTGTTCAGGTTCCCCTAACCAAGGCCCTGCCCCTTCCTTCCCTTATCAGTATAGAAGTAGCCAGCCTAAAGTAATGATAAGGGGAAGTGAGAATATAAAAGAGAACATACAAATCACTTACAAAACTGCCCCATAAATTAACTGAAATCACACCCGGAGACTGTAAACTTAGAAGAAGTCAGTTAGGTCCTCTTTGGCCCCTAAAGGCCCTCTCATTTACATAGTAAGACCCCCCCAAACATGACATAAAATAAAAAACCCTAAAGGGACACTGACAATTTTGAGATAATATGGACATATTAATGAAATAGACCTAAGGTGACCTGCATAGGAGCCAGTCCTTCCCTCATCACCAAAATCTTATAAAATAGGACCTTAAATCTCAGCCTCCAACATGCCTCCATCTGCCATGGGTCTGTACCCCCTGAGAACTCCCAATCCAGATCTGCATTTGTAAGTGACATTCTGTGTCCCTCTCCCTCCCCTCTCTCTTCTCCACACTGGCTACTCCCTGTCTACTGCCCTATACCCTGTGACTATCTGTCTCTACTTTCTGAGCCTTATTAAAATGTGACTGAGGCATGACTTCTCACTCTGCTACCAGCATGATTTTTCTCAACAAGTTTCCAGGAAACTGGGCAAGTCTGTTCTGATCCACTGGGGACTTCTTGGTGGCCCCTCTTTTTTAGCTTGTGAATCAGGAACACCAGGATTGAGTTTTTTGTTCCACAGTTGCACCTTACAATAGATGAACAGGGCACTATCAATCCAATGGGGTGCAAAAAGAGTGGACAAAGGAACTTTAGTCTCTCACCTTGCCAACTGAGTTTGTGGATGGCACAAAGTTGGAAGAGAAGGAAATTAGAATCTGGGTTCAAAAAGGAAAATTAGACAGCTGTTATCTATATGCAGGAATCACTGCCCACCTCAATGACCCTGAGGGGCTTATGAAAATAATTATACCAATGCCCAGGATACCATTGCTGGGCTGGGTTTTCTGAGGGACTGCATATATCTCATTGGCATCCATCACTGTTAAGGCACAGACCCAAGACATTACTTTAAAGAAGGACCAGACTTCATTATCCAAGGTTCCTAGTAATGGATCAAAGCAAAGAAGGTGAAATTAAATGGGCTAAATGTAGGTCTGACATGAGTTCAGAAAATCACCTTCACAAGTACAAGTTGGGAGAAGAAGCATGGTTAGAGATCTCCTGAAGGAGATCCAGGCGAACTGCAAGGTCAAGAGAGATCTCCAGTGAATATATTATTTTCATCATGTCTCTTCTCTTTCCAAGAGCTTTCTATAGCTCCTCGTTAGCCAAAAAAAGTCAATGGGATTTTTTGATTACATTAATAGAGGCACAGCTTCCAGGAATAAGGGAAGGATAGTCCCACTGTACTCTGCACTGGGCAGAACACATCTGGAGTGCAGTGTTCTCTTTCAGGTACCAGAAAGCTGTTGACAAAATGGAGAATGTCCAGTAGAGGGCAATCAGAATAATAAAGGGGCTTGAGATTATTGCCACATGCGGATGGACTGAAGGAACTGGGAATGTTTAACTTGGAAAGGAGAAGTTTTAGGAGGATCATCTTCTAGTATGTGAAGGGGGTCCTCACAGATAAGCCATGAGATTTGTTCTTTTTGGCTCAAGAGGATAGAAAGAGGTTTCCTAAAATTAGAGAAAACCCAAGGTGGAATGGGCTGCGTCTGGAGGTAGTGGAGTTCCTCCCCTTCATTGGAGGTCTTCAACAAAGACTCAATGGTTATTTTGTTGGGAATGTCATAGAGGGGATTCTTGTTCAGTTATTAAAAAAGAATAAAGTAAAAAGTACACAGCAGAGAACAAAAGAAAACCTGCAAAGAGAAGGTGGACAACTCTGAATACAATGTGTTCCATTGTTATATACACTTTCTTGAAAAGGAAATTGATTATTACATATTTTGAATCATCTCATGGTCTTCTGCTTTCTGTTCTCTCTGGTCTGGATGGCCTCTGAGGGCCCTTCCAACGCTGAGATTCTAGGATTCCAAATACTATTCCTATGAAATATGAGTTAAGAGTGTTTCACACTGTAAACATGGATTCCCTCTTGTTCTGAAATCCAAGCTACCTGGAAGAACTAACAGAGACGGAGAAGTAACAAGATAACCAGCCAGCTGTGGCTAGCAGGACAGGGATCTGTTCTCTGATCAGTTAACTGGATTTGTGCTTTGGTCACCATCACTTGAAAATCTGTACACACAAGATGATTAAACCTCTAGCTCCAGCCAAGGAGGAGAAACCCAACAGGACTGTCTAAGGCTCATTGCTTCCAGACTCTGCTGGGGGGAGGGAGAAAGGGAGGCTTTTGCCTTTAAATCCAACAAGATGACATGTATATCCACAGGGACATGTAAGGTAGAGAGCGGAGGGGAGGTGACCTTGGAGGGGATGTGGAAGGGTCTCCTGCAGAAGTCTGGAAGGAAGGCAGAGACTCTAACCAGCACAGGGCAGGAGAGATTTCCAGGCACAAGATCCAAGACCCTCATTTTACAGAGAGGGACACTGAGACCCAGGTTGGGAAAATAACTCATTCCCCATCACATATTGAATCAATAACATACAAGACTGGAATCTAGGCCTCTTGATTTCCTGTACCACATTACACAGCCTTATGTTGTTAATTATAGTGGTGATAATAATGTTTCACTACTTTGAAAGATCTGTGACTTTGCTGGTATGGGTACTCTTTCTACCTTCCCCATCTGTGGAAATCATTTCAAGAACGCCATGGCTGATTGTGTCCAACCATCTGGGGTCAAGAGTCTCTGACCTGAGTGAGGCTGGCCTTGGACAAGAGGGACAGTCCATCGTTAGGAGCAGTGGGAAGAAAACTGGATTAGGAATCAGAGGGCCAGCTCTGCCTCTTACTAGCTGTGTGACCCTAACTTTTGCCAACCTATACAATGGCAGGTATGCACCCAGTGACCTGGTACCTTCCTTCCAGAAGCTCCATCTTGGTGCCTTTGGGATTGGTCCACATGATGGCCATGCTCATGCTAGGTTAACAAAAAGGAATTGTGTTTCTGGGATGCTTTATGTTTTACAAAGCATTTTCCTCTCACAGCTGGTAGGAAAACGGGACAAGTCATCTTATTCCCTAGGAAGTCTAAGGCTCAGACACAGTAAGTGACTTCTCCAGACACCCAACTGGCAAGTGACAGAATTGAGAACAAAGCCCCAATGTCTTTGTATTCACACCCCACAGACACAGAAAGTGCCCTGTTTCTGCCATCACTTCTCCTCACTCATTCTAGGGAAGTCTAACATTTTTTTTCCTCACCCAATGGCCACCCAGAGCCCATCAAGAGCTCTTTCCGCATTAACTGCTGGCCGATTAGGAAGCCAGTCTGAGTAGTGTTGCTGGAACCAAATCAATCCAGCCCCACTCAGAATGAAACTTAAGGATGTGGAAAACAGATGGGGAGAGCTCTCAAGTGGTTCCTGAGAGCGAGAAAAGACCATAATGGAGTATCAATTGAGCTGCCCTTTGATTATTAAAAGCGGCTTTAACTTACACTGATTTCTCTTCTCTCTCTCTTGACACACAGTCCTGGCCAGTCACCTACCTTGTCTCTGAGCCAGAGAGAAATGTGACAATGGCAATGTCTAATTAACTGTATTCTTTCTTATTCACTGAGATGAGACCTAACCCAGCTGCTTCATGAGAACACAAAAACAGCAAATCCCTATTAAAGCTCAGCTCCTTGTCAGATGGTTGTTGTTCAGTCAGTTGCATCTGACTCTTCATGAAGTGGTTTGCCATTTTTTTTTCTCCAGCTTATTTTTACAAATGAGGAAACTGAGGCAGAGAGATTTACATGATTTGCCCAGGATCACACATCTGGTAAGTGTCTGAGGCTGAATTTAAACTCAGGAATTCCTGATTCACTGATTTGGATAAAGTAAGTTTTGTAGCACAGGGTGGTTAAAAAAAACCTTGGATATGGAGCTAGAGGTCTGGGTTTCCTCACTGGAGGGAGTTCCCTACACAGTGCCATCCCACACAAAATTCTGATGCCTTAAAGACAAGGCTACTCTCTTCACTAAGGTGGGGCGGCTCATGTTCCCTCCCTGCCTTTGTGGTCCACTTCATGCTCCCTCCCAAAATCTCATCACTTGGCCAACTTTATGGTGATGAGTCATTCAGTCAGTTAAGAGGCGACACGGCTTGTAAATGGCCAAGCTGGAGCAATCATCTCATCCTGAGATTTTCCCAGTGTTCAACACTGACTCTCTTGATCATCACAGCCATCTCTTTGCCAGGAGGAACCTCAGTGGAAAGGGGGCCATTGGCCACCTCGTGGGGAGAGGACACTCAAGGGCTCTTGAGTGATTTCCTACTCTTTATCCTCCACCCACATCTTGTTCTTTTCATTCATCTTCCTCTGGCTCTCCCTGAGAGGGGCCGGCAGGGAGGAGAGGGAGAGGTGGCTGGGAGGATTGAGAGGCGAGAGCAACAGAGAACAGACAGGCCGAATGCCTTCTTAATCCTCAGCCAATCGCTCCCAAAGCAACCTGCCTGGCACAGCCCACCCAGATCCCAAGCTGCTTTGCCCACCTCCTCCCCTAAGCCTCTCCATGCCGTGCTAAGGCAGCAGGGGGCTAATTTTATCTCTATGCACCAGGCAGCCACTGAAGCAGAGCCGTAAGCAGACCCAGGCATCCTGTCTCCTAATCCCCTGCTTGACCCAGTAAGCCTTGGCGTCTCCAGAACTAATTGGCATTTAATTAAACTCCAAATTAAGCACCCAGCTCAGAAACTTCACTGGAGCTTCCAAGGCCCGTCTTGCCTCCCTCCCTCCTCTCCAGGCCCTACTCAGGGTGGAGAAGGCCCCTGCTGGCTTGTCTCTGGTGTGATTAGTTTAATCCTCAGAGACAGGGGCTGTCTCTTCCCCTCTTCCCTAGTGTGAAGATGAGAGCAGGTCAGGGAAAACTGGGAGACAAGGAGCCCTGGGTACTGAGCTACTGCCCAGGGAAGGGCTCAACAACCCTTGTCTCATGCACACCATCTCCATAGCAGCTCAGAAAGTCCCTTTGGGTGATATCACTGTGTCCCCAATTAGCCTGCAGGCTCCTTGAGGGCAGTTCAGGCTTTTACCTCTTTCTGCATCTCCAGTTCTTGGCACATAGTAGGTGCCTAATCAATGTTTATTGATTGATCAATAGCAAAAGGGGACTAATGATCCCTGCTCAGACTACCTCCCTGTATCTCTGTGAGGTTCTGCTAAGCAGTATTGAAAGGGCACTGCCTCAAACAAACTAGGCCTGGGAAAGACCTTAATTTAGAAAGGTCAAGATCTCCCATTGCATGCTGGACCATCACCAGTCATCTTGACCTTAGGGCTTACCACTGGACTTTGATGACCGTGGAGGAAAGAGTGACGACTTTGTACAATTCTGCCTCACTTGAATCCAATTCACACACAAGTCAAAACATCACTCTCCCAAGGTCATCGGTCTTCTTGGAGAGCAAAACAATGAAAAGGGCAAATAACTGCTAGCGATTCCTCTTGTCAGATCCCAAACTTCCCACAGACCCCAGGGACGAGGAGAGAAAGAAGGGACAGAATGTCCATAGCTGCGTGCCAGACGTGTTGCATTTTTCTCACGTCAATATTCAAGGCTCCATGATTTCGATGGAATGGGAGCTGCCTGACCAGTAATACAATGGCTGACTTTGGGATGGCAATTTGAAGTCTGTCAAGCACTTTACATCCACTAATTCATTTGAGTGTCACAACTTTGTTAGGGAGAGGCTATTATCATCCCCATTTTACAGACAAGAAGACTGAGGAGACCCAGAATAACTAAGTAACTTGCCCAGAATCATTTAACTTAAGTGTCAGAGACAGCATTTGAACCCAAATTCTCATAGCTGCAAGTCTGGGAAGCTACCGGATCTCATCCACTTTGCCCCTTAGCAAACGTCTATAAGAGCTCAAAGTCTATAAAAACTCAAAATCACTCTGAAGCCAAATGGAGCGAAGTTGTACAAGGCTTTGAAGGCCAAACAGAGCATTCTGAACCCATGAAATAGAGAAAAAATACTAAAAAGCTCTTAGCTCTGCCCAGTCCCTCCGACTTCATCACTGTTTTTTTCCCCCCAAACATTTATTGGTACTTCATAAGTGGTAGGGGCCAGGGGAAGGCTAGGTGATGCCATAGTGCACAGAACACTGGGTCTAGAGTCAAGGAGATTCATCTTCCTGAATTCAAATGTAGCCTTCAAATCATACTTCCTAGCTGGGCAAGTCACTTAATCCTGTTTGCCTCAGTTTCCACATGTGCATAATGGGGATAATAATAGCACTTACTTCAAATGAGATAATATTTGAAAAACTCTCAGCACAGTTCCTGGCACATAATAGGTGCTATATAAATGCCATTGTTCAGTGATTTCGGTCTTGTCTGACTCTTCTTGACTTGGGAGTTTCTTGGCAAAGATACTGAAGTCGTTTGCCATATTATTAACCATACTCACTGATATCTGTTGCCAAGGATAAAGAGCAATTCTACAAACATTGTGGCAAGATCCTCCAAAATAAGGTAATATACTCACAATTGCACCATGATAATAATAATAACTGGTATTTATATAAGTGCTTTAAGATTCGCAAAGTGCTTTATCATGTTCTCTCATTCAATCTTCATAACAAAGCTCCAGGGCAGATGCTATCATTCCCTTCACTATGAAGGTTGGCCATAAGGAACAACATTGAAAAATGTTGGAAAATATAGATCCAGATAAAGAAATAAAAGAGGCCAATGGACTTATTGGAAGGCTGCCTGCTGTGTATTTTACTCAAGAAGAGCATTTATAGGAGCTGGATGTAGTGAGTACTGAATGACATTCTCAAAAAATGAAACTGCCTCTTAACAGACAGGAAATGACTAGTTATTGATGTGTGAATCATTTCAGAATCAGTTGTCGTGTGTGCAGTTAGACTACTGACTAATTATGAGAGTAAAGGTTAAAATCAACACAGTTTTTTCCAAAAGGATACAGAAAGGAAAAATACATGGTACACACTATTACACCACCAACCTGACCTACCTGACATTAAAAAAGGAGAGTTGGATAAAGGAAAAGACATTGACTGATTATCAACATATCCTACAAAAATTTGAAGAATATAAAACAATAAGGATGCTAAGAGATCCCAGAAACCTCTTTGGCCAGTAGACATGACTCTGTCAAGCAGAGAAATAAAGCTTCCAAAGCAACAATGGTTTAGAAAATCAACGCATTTGCAAAACATTCCAGAGGAAGGTGGGGGAAAATTAAACAGCATCAATTCATAAAACAGGAAAGAGTGGTGAAGGGAAAATAAGCATAAAAAAAAGCTTGGCATGAGACCCAACTAAGCCAGATCATCCCAAGAACATTTATAGATGAAACTGGGAGTAGAACAATCAACAGATGAAAAAAAAAATGGAATGGGTCTGCCAACATTTCCTTAGAAATCTATTTTCATCATCGTTGACAGTGGAACCACCACATTTGGAATCTAACACCTCAGTCCCTGATGTGTTGAATGAGGAAGTAGAATTGGCACTTGAGAAAATGAAGTCAGGAAGACCAGCTGGACCAGACCAAGCATACACAGACAAAATCCGTGCTGGAGAAGCCCCAATTTTAAAAGCATGGTGGGACTAATTTTTAAGATAAATGAAAGAGAAGATACCAAACAATTAGGGAAAAAACTACAGATGGAATTCTTTTTTAAGAAGGCATTTGAAAGAACATTTGCAATAACCAACGCTTATGTCTACTTCCTAATTTCTGTAACATTTTAGGAGAATTTTCTATGTGAATATCAAGGGAATCTTTGTTTAAAATACGAGAAGGAAACAGGCATACTTTTACAAACATTTTTCTACATCACCTATTTCTTTACAGCCACATAATTTGACATATCCCCTGCATAAAATCCTACAAAATTCCTTAGTAGAGAAATGAAATCACATTTGAAGATCCTGATCCTCTGTCATTATTATTGGAGCAATAAAACAGGGAGAGACAAAGGCTCACCAATGATTTTTATTGCTGTAATAGAGGATGTCCTGTACAGAATCAATCAATCAATCAAAAGGCATTTATTAGGTATCTACTATGTGCCCAATGGAAGAGGGTTTTCTATAGATGATCAGATAGAGCAGTGGGGCCTGGGTCAGTGCCAAGACCTGAGTTCAAATTTGACCTTAGACACTTCCTAGCTGTGTAATCCTGGGTAAGCCACTTAGCAACATTGCTTGCCTCAGTTTCCTTATCTGTAAAATGAACTGAAGAAGGAAATGGCAAACTACTCCAAAACCTTGGCCAAGAAAATTCCAAATAGGATTATGAAGAGTTGGCTACACATGAAATGACTGATCAACCATCGGAAGAAAATGGACCTTGAAGGGAACTTAGACATCTAGTACACTTCACTTTGCAGATGAGAAAACTGAGGCACAGAGGGGGTAATGATATGCCCAAGGTGACACAGTAGGAAGTATTCTCTGTATATTCCTATTTGCCTATAACATCATGCTGATATCATACACCAAGACTAGGAAGAATATTGGGTCTCCTCGATGAAATCTATGGCCATCCAAAGTGGACTGGTATAACAATTCTGTCATATAGAATGTTGAATTTGGAGTTGGACAGACAAGGCTTCAAATTCTAGTTCCATGGTCTGCTACCCAAAAGACTGAGCTTGCTACTCAGGTCCCTAAATCTTTGAGTAAGGAAAAAAAAAGGAAAGAATACTTTTTTCCTACATCATGGGTTGGCAAACAATGACCTGAAGGTTAGATTCAGTCAACCACCTGTTTTTGAATGGCCTACTAATGAGCTTTATTTAAAAATTAATCAGCTCACAGCCCTACAAAAACACTTAATAAAGCTTTATTCTGTCCAACCTTGGTCTAGACCATGTAATTTTTGTTGTTCAGTCATTTCACTCATGTCTGACTCTTCATGACCCCATTGAGATTTTTTTGGACAAAGATATTGGAGTGGTTTGCCATTTCCTTCTCTAGCTCATTTTTTACAGATGAGAAAACTGAGGCAAACAGGATGCAGATGGATAAAAAAAAAGTCTATTGATATATCTATTCTGGTCCAGTACTAAGGATGTGCAATGATCTGGGACTGGGACTGAGCAGGAGTAAAAAAAGGAACAAAACAAATATTTATTAAAGGACTACTTTAGAGCATTGTACCTCAGTTGTTACTATGATAATAACAGTTTGCATTTACATAGTGTCTTAAGATTTGCAGAATTCTGTATGGATGTTACCAACAATCCTGTTGATTATTCACTCTTTTACAGCTGAGAAAACTGAGGCAGACAGAAATTAAGTCACTTGATCAAGGTTACACAGCTGTTAAGAGTCTGTTATTGTTATCTGTTCTTTGTTCTTGAAGAAGACCATGATATCAGGGAGTTGACTCCAGGACACGAAAGTAAACTACACTGAAATGAGGGAGGGCTGGACAAGGTCACCTGCCTCACCTTCCCTTCCAGAGCTATCTGAGTCCAGTGGCAAGATAAAGATCAGGATGACTGAAGATGGCTCCTCACTAAGAGTCTAAGGCAGAGTTGGTACTGAGAGGATACTTAATTCCAAGTCAGCTACTGCCCGACCCAACTGTCTATGATTATACTATTGATACATGTTAGAAACAGGATTGGAAATCAGGTCTTTCCTGATTTCAGATTCAGGACTGTCCCACATCAAGCTGTATCTCATACATAAAGTCTACTTCTTCATACCTCATCTTTTCAGAAAGGAATTGATATATCCTCTTTCTGTGTGTGTCTCTCTCTCTGTCACTGTCTCTGTCTCTCTGTTTCTCTATCTGTCTCTGTGTCTATGTCTGCCTCTCTCTCCTCTTTTATTCTTTCTCTCTTTTTTCCTTCTCTCTCTCCCTTCCTCCCTTTCTGTCTCTATGTCTCTCTCCCCTTTCTTTCCCTTTTGTTCCATCTTCCTTCATCCTTCTCTTTGTCTCTGTTTCTATCTCTCTGTGTATCTCTTTCTCTTTATTTCTGTCTCTATCTCTCTCTTTCCTCTCCTTCTCCCTTCTCTCTGTCTCTTTCTCTGCCTCTATGTCTATCTGCCTCTCTCTTTCTCTCTTCTCTTTTATTCTCTCTCCCTTCCTTCTTTTCCTCTCTCTACCTTCCTCTATGTCACTCTCTGTCTCTCTCTCTCTCTCTCCCCCTCCCTCTCTCCCTTCTTTCTTTCCCTTTCATTTTGTCTTCCTTCATCTTTCTCTGTCTGTCTCTGTTTCTCTCTGTCTTTCTCTTTGTTTCTGTCTCTTCTGTCTCTGTATCTCTCTGTCTTTCTGTGTCAATCTCTGTCTCTCCCTGTCTCTCTTTTTCCTCTTTCCTTCTCCCGTCTCCTCTCTCTCTCTCTCTCTCTCTCTCTCTCTCTCTCTCTCTCTCTCTC
>JAJPUD010014414.1:0-40729 GCA_023553655.1 Myrmecobius fasciatus | reverse complement strand
AAAGATTCTTTGGACCAATATTTTTTCCTTCTAAAACTGACAGTGCTAGGTTATATAGTTTGAATAAGTTTCTTTGAGTGTGTGTTCAGAACATTCAGAGCATCTAAGTGGAAATATCCTATAGTAGTTGTAAATGTGGGAAAGGTCAGGGCTGGAGATATTGATTTGGAAGCCATGGGCATAGAGAAAATAATTGAAGCCATGTACATAATTGCGATTTCCAAGATAGAGAACATAGGGGGAGAAGGGAAGGCCAATAATAAAGTCGAATCTTCACACTTACTTTGGCAGCTGGGAGATGAAGATGAATTAGTAAGGAACACTGAGATGACAAGATCAACAGAGAAGAGGATAACCAGTAAATTGGAGTGTCATGGAAACCAAGGTAGAAGACAGTAGGTTAACAGTGTCAAATGATGTAGAGAGGTGGAGGACTGAGAAAAGATAATTAGATTTGGCAGTTTCTCAGTTGTGGTGACTTTAGATGTAGCAATTTCAGTGAAGAAGTAAGGGATAACAGCCAGATTTCAGGGGGCTGAAGGTGAAAGTAGAGACAATTAATACAATTAAATTAGCATTTTTTAAGATCTTTAGGAAGGAGTAGGAGAGAAAAATGATAACTTGAGATAAGAAGGAAAAGGGAAAATTGTTAAAAAATTTAAGGTTAAAGAGAACATAGAGAGAAAGATACTGTGGCATAATGGATAAGAGAACTGGCTTTAGAGCCAGGAAAAGTTGAGTTCAATTTTCACTTCTAAGTCATTTAGGCTGGGCGATCCTGGACAAATCCCTTAACTTTTCAGTCTTGTAAGCTTTAGTTTCTTAAACTGGGTCAAAATCCCATACAAGGTCTCATAACTGAATGTGTGTGTGTGTCACAAAATTATGATTTATTATCAGTAAATGATTTGTATACCTATTTTATATACTAATATACCTAGAATCATGTAAAAATTTCACTGACAAAAAGGGGTCATGAGTAGTAAAATTGTAAGAAGTCCTGCTTTGAACAAATTTCTAATTCTACAAATCTCAGAGAAAGTGCCAATTTGCACTGTCAGAGGGGTTTTCTTATGAGGAAGTTCTTTATATGAATAAAGTCATATATATATATATATATATATATATATATATATATATTCCCTATTCCTATTTCTTTCCAAATTCATATACCTATCTTAGGGAAGACTTGAACATGTTTGTAGCTTGATGAAAAGGAGCCAACTCAGTAAACATTTATTAAGAACCTACTATTTGCCAGGCACTGTGCTAAGCACTAGGGATACAAAAAGAGGCAAAACAGTCCTTATGGAGTTTATACACTAATGGATAGGGCAGAGGAAGGGAGATACAACCTGTAAATATACACAAAGCTGTAAATAAACATAATAAATTGGAAACAATTAAGGGAAGGAAGACAGTGGAATTAAGAGGGGTTGGGAAAGACCTCCTGTAGGAAGAAGGATGTTAACTAGGACTGAAAGCACCAGGGAAGTCAGCCCTCAGAGTGGAGGAGGGAGAGCATTCTGGGCACGGAAACAGCCTGAGAGAATGCCCAAAATCAAATGCTGGAGTGCTTTATTTGTGGAAGAGGAAGGAGACCAGTGCTACTGGACTGAAGAGTGTGTATTTAGAATCAAAGTGTAAGAAGACTAGAAAGGTAGGAGCCCGGGTAGAAGAAGAGATTGAAACAGCTGAAGGATTCTGGTCTCAGAGGAGGTAGGATGGGATGGTATCAAGGGAATAGGGAGAATGCTCAGCTCCCTTTACATCATGAGAACACACTGTGGGGTCATAGATTTACATCCAGGAAGGATTTTGAAGGCCACTAAATCCAACCTGCTTTTACAGACGAGAATATATTAGGAGGGAGGTTCAATGAATAGCTTTGTGGCATATAGGCAACAAGTTGCAGGGCTGAATTTGAACTCTGTTTTTCTTAATTCAAATCTAGTTCTCTTTCAATGATATTATATATCAGTATTTTAAAGCTTTTTTTTCTGACATGAATCCATATAAGGAATGAATCTACTGGAGACGGGATGAAGTAAAGGTGAAAAATAAAAGCAAAAAAAAATGACCACTGAAAATGCTCAATAAAGAAAAGGGATTTATGTAACTGTCTGGATAGTTCAGTACCCAAACCACAGCTCCATTATTCAATCCATTCTTTATTTCTGATTGTAACGTTGAAGAGCAATTTAATTGCAAATATTCTAAGACTTTCTAAGAAGACCTGCAAACATAGAAATGCCTATGATTCTTGGAAATTAAAGAAGTTGATATTTAGAGTGATTTAGGCACTTGAAAAAGGAAATATTAACAACCCTCCCATCAATACATATATCTATAGCATATATACAGTAGTGTCATATGTCATAATATGTCTTGAATACTTAATAAAGCTCATGGTGTTATTGTACGTGCCTAATCTATATCATATTGCTTACCATCTTGGGGGATGACAGAGAAGAAAAAGAGAAAGAGGGAAAAAATTTGGAACTCAAATAAAAATAATAAAACCAAAAAAAAAAGTTAGACAGTACAGTAGAACACCAGCCCTGCAATCACAAGGATCTGAGTTCAAATCCAGCCTCAGACGCTTAATACCTAGCTTTGTGACCCTGGGCAAATTACTTAACCCTAATTGTTTCAGAATAAAAAATTAAATATTAAAAATTTCTTTTATATGGAATTGATAAAATAAAATATTTAAAAGAAACAAAGTTCATATTGGGGAATTTTTTTAGTCCATTAAATTCTGTCTTGCCTGAGTATCTAGTGTTGCTATATTAGTTTTGAGGCATTTTTATTATCACATAAAAATGTAAGCAAAGTCAACCAAAAGAACTTACTTTCTATTGGAACACCATTTGTTAACCAGCTAATTTTGGGTTTGGGATTTCCATTAGCTCTGCAGATCAAAGTCCCATCTTCCCCAGGGGATAGCACAAGGTTTCTAGGTGCTGTGATCCAGTATGGGGCCGCTTTATTGAGGATAAAAATAAAGATCTGAATCAAATAAGCATTATAATACAGTGGTGAGAAAATAACATAACTTTTTATCTCAAATTAATACTCTACACATACATACTGAAACCCTCCACTAAAGTCCTATTCAGAGGCCAAAGTGTATCACAGAGGCGACACTGGGTCGTGCAAGGTTTTGCCAGCTGAATAAAACCTCTGGTATGTTCTAGCACAAAAGAAATGCTTTGAGTATAAACCCCATAAGGATCTATAGCTTTGGTCCATTATTCAAAGATTATCCAATGAATTATGAAGATGCTTATTGTCATACTGTTGACCCCCAAGTGATTAACTGAATATTTTTGGTTACACTAAGTCAAGGAAACTATCTGGCAAAGTGAAGGCTATATGGATAGGGGAATGTCCATATTTCTGAAACAACTAAAATATTGATATAAGTTCTAAGAAATTTGGTCAGGCTTCCATTTTTAAGAAGTTGAACTAATCAATACTTATACTCTTCTTAAGATTAATACTCTGGTGATTTGAAAGAATATCTAGAGAGTAATTCTAATAATTTTTTGTTCTCAATATCTTTCCGTTCATTTCACATTAATAGTAATTGGGAATTAAAAGCAGGATTGATTTATATGTCATAAGACAAGAAGAGATATATAAGGGACTAAAAAATTAATTTTGATCTGTAGTTCCTTTAAAAACTGAGGTGACTCATTATTACTTTGATTTAAGCTCCATTGCCAATGAGATTTCTAAGTGAGATAATGACATTTTAAAGCTTTACTACTATAAGCAAAACTTAAAATGGACTAAGACTTTTGGGATACATTGTAGATGCCAAAACTGCATGAAACTGTTGGTTTCATCAAAGTTGATATTTAATGTATTGCATCTCCAATCTAAAATGAAATATTTTAAACAATAGTGTACCTTTGACTGTGACTGAAATGGTATGTTCAACAAAGCCTAAAGGATTTCTTGCTGTACATTTGTATTTTCCAGAGTCTGCCTCTGAAACATGATTAATATTCAAAGTTTTCTTAAAGTTTGTGTAAGATGTCCGATTGATAGGCAGCTCTCCATCTTCTTTTGTCCAGTTAATAGAGGGAGTAGGCCTAACAAGACAAAAAAAGATATTGATGTTGTAAAAACAGATGTGTCTTCAATTTCATATAACATTTAAATGGTTTATCATGAGATAGATTTTATAAGCTCCTACCTAACTCATTTTACAAATGCTCAAATTTCACATTAGAATTTGTGGTGACCTGATGTAACCAATATGTTGTTTACCTCTGTCAATATTCTCATTATTTACTTAAAGAAATGACAAAACCCGTATTGCATAAGATAGTTCCAGGATGATACTCAGCTATCTTATGCAAAGCCTTTGAAATTTCTGCAAGATAAGTCAAAATAACAGTCACAAAAATGATACTCATTTGTTATCTTCCATCAGTTGGAGCCATCAATCTATGATGAACTGACTGAAATAAACACCTCTTTCCATGAGTCTCCATATATATTTCTATAATCAATTCAACTCAACAAATACAAGGTGATAGAAATACAAAGACAAAAACAGTAATACTTTTAGAGTACTTATAGTCTCCTGAGGAAATACAATACTAAATGAATACAGACAAAAAAAATATGAAATATTTTGTCATATCAAATGAAATCTTTCTCTTCTTACCAACTTTCACTCACTTTTTTCACTTAATCCTGAAACATACATATGCATACACATACATTATGTATATATAACTATCTACCCATTCCCCTCTGCCCTCTCCCCCTTCCCCTTGGAGTTTGGAGTGGGAATTCAGGCTGGTTTCTAATTCTAGTATTTGTTACTAACTTTATTTATGGAACTTAATGATAGTGGTTTACACACATGTATTTCTTAAATCCTTCATAACTCCATTTTCTCATTTGTCTAAAGGGCGATAATTGCCTTCTTGAATTTACAGGGCTGTTCTGAACACTTTTTTTTAAAGTGTTGGGTTTTTTTGTTTCATAAAATATTGGATTGAGTGACTGGAAAAAAGTTTTCTCAAAGAAAAAAAAATAAAACTAGCTAACACATATAGCTCTTCATGTTTTATAAACTTGCAAACATTTTTTATAATAAACCCGATTTGTAAACCTAATTTACAAAGAAAAAATTAAAGTCATCATATAAATGGAAGGCATTCATCATCTTCTTATTATTTTACAACACTGACTTATAGACCAAATTGCCTGAAGTGATCATAAAATCTCATAGTGAGAGTGGGAAGAATAAGTACATTTTATGCATTACTAAATTTATTCTGGCTCCTCTTTTAGTTGAAAGTTCTTGCAAAAAAGGAATTTTTGGGTGCTTTGTACCTAGTGCCAGGTTTATTTGTAAAAGATCAGACTAAAGCTTTCCAAAAACAGTTTTGCAACATGTGCAGGGAGCCAGATCATCTGAAGGGATTAAATGACATTTAAAAATCTTATTTTAATAAATTATAATTAAATAACTGACAAATAGTATGGAAGGGGGGGAAAAGCTGTAGTTAAATTGCATAATAGGATCATCTATTAAGAGAGAGATTATCTAGGCCAACATTTCTCTCTCCATTGTATAAATGGGCCTAGGAAAATCATGATGACCTGCACAAAATCACAGTTTCCAACTCAATGGCACAACTCCAGAAAGTTTGAGAATCACTGGGTTGTGCCTTTCTTTTCCCCTTAAAATCAAGCTAAAGTAGATCTGAATGACATCATAAAGCTCTTTAATATAAGAAAGTGGATATTACGACTAGTCTGAGGAGTTCTATCAGCAGTTCTGTCAGTGTGATTTCCCACACTGGCCAGGAGAGGCCTCCAAATATAACCTAGTGAAGGAAAAAAATACCAGTAAGCCTATTCTGGGAAAGTCGGGGGCAGGATTAGAATGTGAGCCCAGTGACTTCCCACACACAACTGTTGCAAGGTCAGGGAAAGCACTGAGAGAATCATTTATGACCAGCAAAGGCTCTTGTTCTTGAGATTTCAATCAACATTTTTAATAGAAATGCCAATTATATGTGCAATAAATTTCCCTGCCAGTGCCATGGAACTTGTTTACATACCAGATGCCTCCTTAATGGCAAATGTGCCCTGATGCCATGGAAGATTTGTGGTGTGAAGAAATGGAGGGTTCATACAGTTAATATTTATCACAGCCTGTTTTCTCATTTGTAAAATACTCACAGAATTATGGTGAAGAAAGTAATTATTGATAACAATTTATAAAATAATAAAACAGAGAACTAAGAAGAGAATAAAGGGAGCTTTGAAAATCATTGGGCACTTTGGGTTTGAAGGTGACAATAGTATTTTAAACATGGTAGTTATATGAAACAGAAGAGACGACAGGTCGTGAAAAGAATATTAGCCTGGAAGTCAGGAGACTTAATTCCAAGTTTCACTCTGCCAGTGATTTAGTTTTGCATCATAGCCTTAGACCTCAACTTCTCCGTCTGAATAATGAATACCATGGATCGTCTGATTTACAAGATTTCTGATTCTTAGGATCCTAGGACTCTTATGGAATCCTTATGTATGCAAATAGTTAAGTCTTCTAAGAAAAGAAATATAAGGAACAGTGTATTGAAATGTACAAGTATTCCAAATGGGACAACACAATTTTCTTTTTAATATGGATTCTGTTGACCGTGTAACTAGGGCTTATACTCTGACTTGTTTACCTGATAGTGGTGATAGATTATTTGGCCACAGTCCTTTATCCACTTCACTTATAAAGGAAATGATGATACAATCCAGATATAGGGTCATTTCTCATCAAAATAAACATCTTTTACCAAACTCTTTACCAAACTATATTAACTTACAATGAAGTTCGCCTTTGATGTCAGGATAGCCTTTTGGCTTCCAAGGAGCTGAAGGATCTCAGAAAAAATCAATCAATCAGTTTAAATAGTCACAAAATAATAATGGTACCTGTTCGATTGAGCTAAGTCTAAGACTAAAATAAATACAAACTGCCTACATTGTAAATTAAGTAGTTTAACAAATGTGCAACTTATCCTGTCTACTTTCAAAATACTTAGCAATGTTTCCTTGGCATATGAATAGTATGAACTGGACCACTTCTCAGAGCCCATTATAACACACATACCTATACCTTCTAATAAGTATACTTTAATTTTTTGTATTATTAGAAATATATATATATATATATATATATATATATTAGAACAAAACATCAACTTACAAGCCTTCTGCAATACACTCTAAGGAAAGAACATTTTCTCGTAACTCTTCTTTATGACTTGTGCGGCCTTCTGGAGTCAAAAATTTTGGTGGCCTCTCAATGTAGGACTTGGCTATAGTGAAGAAAGTCAACAAATACATAATTACATCTATAAGTAGCTATGGATACACATTTCCAATTTCTTTTCTCCCTAAATATCCTATCCTATATTTGTATTCATTTCAGTTTGGAAGTTAAAATATGATAGGTTAGGAAATTTGCTTTAAAAATAGCCATTGACTCATTTGATCAGACCTAGCAACAATTTGTATTGTTTGAATACTTAAATAAAGGGACTCTTAGTTTTACTACCCATTAATCTCCTAGAAACAGGAAGACTTTTAAAAACAATCTATAAATTTATGGATTTTTAAAAATATATTTACTAAACTTTAGTATAAGTTATAATATTAACTATATGTTGTAAATATATTGAATATATAGTCATATATGCCAAACATATACATATAAAAATGTGACTGTGAATTTTGAGAAGGAACTAACTGCCTGATAACAGATGGTCATTCTGTGGCATGTGAGTTAACAAAGGGAATGAAGCCAGACATAGTGATTCATGCTTGTAATTCCAGGTACTGAAGTGGTTGATATTGAGAGATCTTTTGATCTTGGGGTCAGGAGTTCTGTACTACAGTAGGCTAAGCCAATCAGATATTCTCACTAAATTTGTTATCAATGTAGTGGTGAGAAAAGGAGGTTTTGGCAATAGGTTACCTAAGGAGGGGAAAATCCACTAGGATTGGATGTACAGAAGGTCAAAGTTCTCATGATAATCAGTAGTCGAAAAGATCATATAAGTAAGCCCCCATTTGCCAGGTAAAATAGGGAGACCCAAGTTTACAAAGGTGGAGGAAGAGGAGAGGAAGAGGAGAGAAAGGGAATGAGTGATTTGTACACTGTAAGAGAATAATCAGGACTTTGCTGAGGATTCAGGGACTGTGAGGAATATGCCCCTATGTCATCCTAGCTCAAGGTATAGGGAAATGGTTCTGTGGGGATGCAAGTGAATCTGTTTTTAATGGAGCATAAAGAGATAACAATCAAATAGATGTCAGGGTATTGTGCAGCAAACATATACACATTGTAACTGAACAGCATGTATTTAATATCTCTCAATAGTTTTTAGTTCATATCTCAATTGCCACTTAATAGTAAGCTCATATTGGATGTTTTTGTTGATAAAACTTGGGTTTGGGGGCCAATGTATATAAAATAGTATAAGAAAACCAAACTCTTACCTGTTTTAAAAGTATAGAATGAAGAAAGTAATTACTTTGGCATAATGATTATATTAAAAGGGTTACCTTCCAACATTAGCTGCATAATTTCTTTCTTTCTTTTTTTTTTTTTTGGTCTAAATTTCACTGATTTAGGACCACTGATTTAAGAACAAGTACTGTTCTGCATTGATAAAGAAAGTTCCCTTACTCTCTTTATCACTGCAGAACAGCACTTGTCCTCCGAGTTTTAGAGAATTGAATGAGGGACTAAGAGTTTTGAAAAGGGCACTTTGTGCAGGGTCCCTAGAAAAGGAACTTTAACTCAGGTTTTCTGATTTCCAGACTGGCTGCCTATCTCTTTACATCACACTGCTCTTAAAATAAGCACTCAATTAGCATTTAACACTTTAATAAATATGGATATGCATATTTATCTCTGAAAACTTCCAAAATCTATTTATTTATGTATGGCCATAGAACTACTTGAACAAAAGGGAATGATTATAATAACTCATCTATGTACACATCAAAGAAAATGGTTCAATTTAAAAGATCCATAAGTAATTTAGAAGAAAAATGCTATTGCCATTTATGTGAAATGAAAATAGATAAAATGAGGGAAATGCAGTAATTTTTAAAAAGCATCTATCAAGTTATTAGTTGCTGGGGTTATTCACTAATAATGCCTCAAGATATTACTGTTATTTTAAACAAGTGGTTAGTTTGAATAAACATTAATATGCCCATTAACATTTTACTGAATGAATAGGAAAATGTGAAAAGAAAAAAAAGAATAGAGAAGTTAAAATTTAATATAATTTCTAGATCAGGTGAAATGATTCTCCAGGTAAATGCACACAGCTAGAATGGAAATTTTCACAAAATGAAAACATTGAAATTACATTAAAATTTTTAGTAACAAAATTTTAAAGGTTTCTATCTACAGTACTACATAAAATTTTAAAAAGGCAATCATGGTTAAGTAGCTATGGAGGTGGAGTTAGTTTACTAATTTCTACAATGGATACAAGATCAGTTATGTGATCACCATAACTTACCACCGTAAAACTCAGAGTCACTCAAATTAGCAGTTATAGTGTCATTCAATTCATCCACTGAAATAAACAGAATATTATGAAAAATGCACCAAAAATAAGGGAGAAGGATTAAAAATATTGGGCAACAAAAGCAAACTGATAATGTCAATGTAGACTGTTATTTCTAGCAAGTAAAAATTGGTTATAGATATCACTGCCACATGATCACTTGTGACCAATAAAATTGTGAATTTAGAATTCAAACCTGAAGAAGACATTTAAAATTCAGTATGGAGTAAGTTTCACTTCATACATAAGAACAGTATTATAACTAAACATTATATACTATGTTCCTTGATGAAAACAATAATAAAGGTACACCAATTATTGTTTACAGTACAAATCTAAAAATATGTAAGGGCAGCCTATTAACATTTATAATACTTAACTCTATGGGGATACATAGATGATTTCTTATTCAATAAACTTATTTATTTCAATATAGGTGATGTATAATGTATACATATGCATCTATATTACATGTTAATAAATCTGACAAGTATAAATTCAGGAAATATAATACATACTTGAATGGACTTTCACAGAAATGGGTTGCTTCTGCTGGATGGTCTGAGTATGATTAAATCTTGCATAACAAACATAATCTTCACGAGTATCTTCTGGTAGCACATTAGAAAAATAAAGGTCTCCATTCAGACCTTGGGAAACCCTTTCACTTTGTGGAAGGCGTTGGAAAGCTGGGGAAAGGAAGACAAGAAAGTAAATATATAAACATACCATTTGGAAAATGCCACTTTCAATAGCCAAAGGATAACTTTTTAGGCATTTCAAAATTTACTTCATGAATATTGATTTTTCTATTCCCTCTTCCCCCTTGAAAACTTCCTTCAAATCCTCTTAAATGTTCCTGTAAAACTACTTAATAAGGGGGGAAAGCTATAAAAATTTATATTTGGAAATTCCAGCAGTACACAGATGCTGATAATTCATCAAGAGGGAAACACAGAACAGTGAAGGAAAGATCAGTACCTAAGTCCTAAGGGCTGTGTCATCACTATATTTATTAAACACACATATTATACATATATACACAAACACTTCTCTTTACAACCTTTTTTTTGAGATTGGTAAATGCAAGAATTCATTTTCTTTTTTTCTCCCTACAGATAATGAAATTGAGTCTCAGAGGTGAAGTGACTAGCCCATATTCACATAGCTAATGAGCATCATAGTGAGGGTTTGATTAGAGATTTACTGATTCCAAGGCAGATTTTCTTTCATTGAATCCCACTGCCTCAATACAATTTGACACAGATACTCTGAAGGCTTGTTACTCCCAATTGTATGGTAACTATTTGTGGAAGTTGTATTGATGAAATTTCTAAGGGTGACAGGCTTAAACTGCTTTCACATAATTGCCAAAAACAAGTTGCAACATGGACAAAGGTTGGTGATAGTTTAAAAGCACTCCCATAATTCCAAATGTACTATCATTATTTAAATAGAAATGGGAGCAATTATAATCCTATTTCAATGCTTTGTCACTTTTCTTCCAACCTTGTTTTAGATGAGAATGTCAAGACATGATCAAGATTACTAATGAAGGGAAAGGAAACAAGCAACAGTAAGCACCTACTATGTGACAAGACCATGCTAAATACTTTACAAACATTATTATGAAAAAACTGCTACCTTAAAACTTTAAAATCACAACACAAATGAGTTATTATTTTTATTACTGGGAAAACCTTTGTAGGTCCAATCAAGTAGCTGTGTCACATAGACACATTTTACACAGCTAGAGAGAGTATGACAGTGGAGAGAGTGCTGGGTTTGGAGTGAGGAAAACCGAAGTCTAAAGGTGCCTCTGAAACTTGCTAGTTTCACTTAATTTCTTGGTACACCAGACTCTCACTAAGATATAGATTGTGGAGAAAATGCTCATCTGTGTCGGCAGAAGGAATTTCATTATCTGCTACCTACGCCAATGAAGTCATAGGTCTAAGACCAAGTTTCACAGGATTGTTGTGAGGCTCAAATGAAAGAACTTTGGAAACTTCAAAGTGACAATCTTTCACATCAGAGAAGACAGTCATTATGTTCCCTCCCCAATTCTTTCTTTTTCCATACTAAACTGAATCAATGTTGTGTATTGTTTTTAATATCTGGTACATATCTAGTACTTTTTAGTATCTAGTACTTTCTTACCCCTATCGAATATCAATGTTCAAATAAATGGTTAAGGTCCTTCTACCACGGAAGGGAAAGAATAGTTAAGAGCTTGTGTCTGATAGAGCTCAGTGTCATCAAATCACAAGATTGGAAGGGAACTCAGATATATGTATTTCAATTTCTATCTGAACTAGAATTTCTGATATGATATCCTTTAGAAATGACTATCTATCTAGTCCTACAGTAATAGAGTATTAGGTACTGATTCTTCTTTTGAATAATCCTCAGTTAGAAAATCTTTTCTTACAATGACTTGATATCAGCCTCCTTGCAACTTTCAACTACATCTCCTAATTCTGCCTTCAGGAGCATAGCAAAATAAATCTAATCCTTACACTTGACAATCTTTCATATCAGAGAAGACAGTTATTATGTTCCCTCCTCAATTCTTTCTTTTTCCATACTAAACATCTTCAATCAATCCTCACAGAGTAGTTTTGAAGCAAGCACTTTATAAAATCTAAAATCATCACTATAGAGATGTGTTATAATGACTATTATATTATTAATTAAATTAATAAGGAATAGCAGATTATTCTTGCAACTCTTGTCACATATCAACATAAGCTAACATTTGATCAATATGAGCAAGAGTTGATATTCTTCTATTTTGTAAAATGCAATAAATAGGGGTAGAAGGATATTTTTTGGTAGTATATAGAGAATAAAAAAGAGAGACAATAAGAGAAAGATAAACAAAGACAAAGAGGAAGGTAGGGAAAGAGAGATAAAGAGGCAAAAGAGACAGAGGCATAGAGACAAATAAGGATCAGAGAAAGTTTACTTTTTTATTTTTTCTTTTGGGGAGACTTCTTAGCATGTTTTCCTAAATAATAAAATTTCAACACTGGAAATTAAATTTTGGAATCTTTTTTCCCTTCAAAACTAAATTTAATGTTTTCTGATTGATATCTGAGAATTTTTTCTTTCAGCATTCAATATGTATGACCTTGTGAGTTTTCTTCTTAACTAATCTGAAATGAGTTGTAACAGAGAATGAGTTTTCCTCTAGGAACTTAACATTTTTTTTAAAAGTTACAAAAATGGTACATCTTAAAAATAAAATGGCATGCTTTAAATATTCTTACAACTTACAATTGTCCATCCAAAATATAATAGGTGGTGGTAATCCAAGGGGAGGTCTGCAAGGAAGTACGAGAGACTGCCCTTTTAGAATTGTGATTTGTTCCAGTTTTTCTTTGGTCCACAAGGGAGATCCTATTAAATACAACATCAACTCCTAAGTTAACCCTTCATTGGGAAATCTTTTTTAAAAATACATTAAAAGGAAAATGTCTTATAATCTTACCCATTTCCCTCAGTTCAATTTGTAAATGCTAACCATTTATTCTTATGGAAAGAAAATGGGCTGAAGTTTAAAGAAAATATTTGTTTTTAATTTAATTCTCAGTAATTTACTAAAAATACAAATGGTACATATTAAATACTCTATCAGAGAATCTTGGGAAAGACTTCACACTACCAGAAAAATACCACACAAAACATCAAAGCTTATAATCAGATGCTATTTTATGTAAGTTAAGGAATGTGGAAGCACATATTATTTTGTTAAAAAAAAGGAACACTAGAGAAAAATACAAACAGATTTCATGTATATATCTTCGAATGCCTTATATATTGCATAAAATTCCTCTTGACTTCAGGAAATTTGTTTGTACAGAAGACAAATTAGGAACAGATAAATAGATTGGTCCTGAAAAATAACATTTTACTTTTCTTAATGCCTTATTACCATTTACTATTTAAAAAATACACATAAGGCCAAAAAAAAACTATGTAATCAAAAAGTTTAGATAATGAAATTGTTAGAGAAAACTGGAAAAAGAGAGTGATTTTCATGTAATTCAAAGACAGAACATGAGAAGTATGATTATTACAGTCTTCTTTTTTGAAGCAGATTGTAGTGATAATTAAAAAAAAAAAACCCAAGCATTACAAAAGTTGAGACTGGAAAAAAAGAGAAATAGCAAGTTTGATTTAGAAGCTTTACTTACTGGATGGACGAATTACAATATTATTAGAAATTGCTGCCCCACGTTCATTCCTTGCAGTACACTGATAGACTCCTTCATATGTCTCTGCCTTCCCTTCAATTGTAATGCTGATTACAAGGGTTCCTGAATTGGGCAGCATTTTTACTAGGGGATCTTTGTCTATGTCAAAATGAGTTCCATTGCGTGTCCAGGAGAAGCTACCATCAAGTAAAAGACATGAGATTAGAGTATACTAAAAAGTTAGAAAAGTCTTATCACTTAAAAAATCACTTCTTAAATATATGAATACATATGTATTTATAATATTTAAATGTTTATTACATCTCTCCTAAAGGAATATTTAGGTACCTGTGTTGTACAAATCTGTATATGTAATTCTAGGGCTTGCATAGATTTTAAATGAGGACAAATTATACAATATAAAAGACCACAACTTTAGAAAATTGCACATATGTGAGGTGCTTGATTTCTGAATGATGACCTAGAAATAAAGTATTGGTTATCCACTTTCAGGTCCATGTCTTCTTTATAACTAACTACCAATAGATCCCAGTGGAGAAATCAAGCATGAAAATTGCCTGTCATTTTTCAAAAGAAAACATAGGAAGCTGGCCTGTCAGTCTTACTATTCCTAGAGCTTCATTAGCATTTTTATTATAGATGCCATTGTTCAGAGGGTTGGTAACCTGTCTGTAAAAATTTGCTCTGAGCTGAAATGTAACATTGAAAGCGTCAGCTGGAAATATGTCTTTTAATTGGTTAAGGCAGCTTTAAGTTATGGAAAAACAGCAAATCCTATACGGGGATTGACTAATATTTCATTTCTTGCAAGTGAGAGCTATGATTCTGCAAATGTATTCTGCAAGTTTCTGGTTCCTGGCTAATTTATCAAATTCCACAGGGAGCTATCCCAAAAATCAAATGAGATTTTGATGATGTGTGCATACAATGATTTATTTCGTTAACAAATTCATTGTCTTTGCATTCCTAATCATCATTAATTCAACACTTTATTTAGAAACATATTTACAGCATAGGCAATGACTGTGCTGTTACAAGAGCATGTTTTTCCAAGTTGTACTTTTTTAAACTCTAAGAAATTTTTCTTTTTTAATACAGGATTAGAGATATCATTAAAAATAAAGGTACTACAAACTTAATTCACAAAAGCTAGAGAAGAGGATTTTTAAAAGTGAAAATCCAAAACAAATACCAAAGCATATCTATTTGAAGCAAGCTTTCGATTAGAATTTTGAACTATTAAAGCTCCTTTGGATGTTTTTGGACTTCTTCATGTCCTCAAACCAAGTACCTTACCTCCCTATGCCCCCTCCTTTTCAGCTTCTTTTTATATGTTTTTTTCCTTTATTAGAATGTAAGTTCTTTGAGGGCAGAGATTGGTGTGTGTGTGTGTGTGTGTGTGTGTGTGTGTGTGTGTGTATGTGTGTGTATTTTTCTGTGTGTCTGTCTGTGTCTGTGTATTTTTGTTTTTGTATTTATATCCCTAGTGCTTAATACAGTACCTACCACATAGTAGGTCCTTAATGAATATTTATTGATTGAATAACTGACTCACACATCTATGTTTAGACTTAATTAATGGCTTCCTTTACTCAGCATTTTCAACTTCCCTATACATTTAGCATGAACTCTGTTACATGTTTCTTCGTATAGAATCGTACCAAGTGCAAATCCCCCTTTGCCTGTCTCAGATAATTTTCTCACCTCTACCTCCTGAAATCTCTAGTTACCTTCAAGATTCAGTCCCAGTACCTTTCCTGGTGTCTCTAGCTGCTATTGCCTTACAGGTCTTACTTCCATATAACTATAAATATACTTGTCTCTCCCATTAGAATGTAAGTTCTTTGACAGCAGGGACTGTTTTGCCAAAGTTTTTTGTACCCTTGCACATTTATATCCTCAACATATAATAAATCCTCCATAAATGCCTGTGGATCTATTCTTAATGTGGAGATGACCCTGGGAATGTAATGGCTATGTCAGAAAAATGCAAACTCAGACAACTCTCACCATTTTTGAAGAGTTTGATGATGGAATGAAAGTTTTTTGTCCATGGATAAATCTGAAGAGATTATTCACCTGGTTGGCCACAGGGTAATGGACTTTTTTTCTTGCCATAGTAACTTTCAAAGATCACATCCATAATAAAGGGTATGGCTTTGTGAATTTCAATATCCTACATCACTGAAATGATAGACTTTTGCTGTACCTCCCACTATATTATTATGAGTGAAGGATCATATATATTATTTATCTCTGTATTTCCTTCATTACCTAGAACAGTGCTTAGAATGTAGTTTATGCTAAATAAAGTCTGATGAACTGAATTATTTCCAATTGCTACTCTATTGTGATAGATATAAGATTTGTATGGTAACAAAATTTAGACAGGAAACATTTGGAGTGTCATTTACTTCTCACTTCAAAATGCATATGTCATAGAATTACAGAATCTCATAATTGTATCCAAGGCATTATTTACTTCAAGCCAAAATTATTAAATAGAAATCCCTTCCTTAATATTCAAATATCCTCAATCCAGCCACCACATAAAGACCTCAAATAATGGGGCACCTATTAACTTGGGAAGAAGTTAATTTTATTTAGGGGCAGCTCAAATTGTTGCATTTTTTTCTTTTCTTATGTCTTGCATCAAGCTATAATCTAACATTTTTATTCAAAATAGCTTAATAAATAGTTTTCAAATAATTATTCAAAATAGCTTTGAATAAAAATATTCAAAATAGTTTAAGTGATGTCTGTGTTAAGTTGTATATGTAGCATTGTAACCATTGGTCTCTGTATGAATTTGGAGAACTATTTAGAACCATTTGAATTCAACTCCAGTGATATCATATTGAAAAAGGATAAATAATAGAAGAAACAAACGATGAACCTAAAAAAGAATTTCAGCATTTGAAAGGCAGAAAAAGCCAGAGAGACTAATGTGAGCGTGAACAGTTATTTATATATAGGAATATCCAAGTGTCAAAAGCTTTTATTCTCAATTTGCTTTAAATTTATTTTCAAAATTTCTTCCTATGCTTGGATATATCCTTGTTTTCTCTTACATTTTGCAAAACATTTTTAAAAGTATACAAACCTGGGAGGTGGCTTTCCTTTTGCCTCACATTGGATTTCAATATTCTCTCGGGGGTCAATAATGTAATCTTTTGGAGATTGACGAGTGATAGTTGGAGGCTGCACCACTTTATTGTTGAACATAATAAACAGACAGAGCAATGAACAATAATTTCAAAATATTAATCAGTCATTTTCACTAGAAAAATATATTTTGTAAAATTTATTAAAATATACTTAGTATTTCTTTTGAAGACAACTTAGCTTTCAGTAGACACTAACTCAAAAGTTACCTGGAACTATGAAGTTAATATGTATTTCTGTCAGATTCTTAACATGCGCTTGTTTATTTCTATGCAAAATGCTTAGGAAAATAATGATTAGTAAAACTTTTGTCAGTCACAAAACAAAGTCAGATTATTTTCTGATGCAACAATGAAAAATTTCTCTGACTTAGGATCAAAATGTTTCAGTACAAGTTGAGGTAAACTTTCACAATAGAAAAGATAAATGCACTAATGTGTCTACAGCATAAATAGAACCAAAATGTATTTTAAAGTACCGAAACTGAAATATGAGCATGGAGTTTATGCAATGACCTTTGTATTAGATGTAGAAGGTAGATGAATTATGAATAAAGATAAAAAAATCAGATTCAGGGTAAAAGGAATGAAATTAGGGATAGTCTTAATGGGTAGTCCAGTGGATAGAATGGTGGATCTGGAGTCAGTAGACTTGAGTTCAAATTTAGCCTCAGATACTTCCTTGCTATATGACTTTGGGCAAGTCATTTGACCTCCTTTGTGTTAATTTCCTCATCTGGAAAATGAGTTGGAAAAGGAAATGGCAAATAAGTCCAGTATCTTTGCTGAGAAAACCCCATCATGAAGAGTCAGAAGCAAAAAACCCTAATTTTGCTATTCCATATTTCCATTGCAATATTCAAAGTGAGGTGACCATCTGCTATCTAACCACATAAGTTTTTTTTTTCTGAGAGAGAAAAACTCTTCTTTATCATATAGGATAGTCTGATCTGAAGAAAGCTTGTTTCTATATGATTATTCTACTGAAACTGTTCATTCTAAGATAACAAAAAAAGTCTGTATTAGAGAAACTATAGTGTTTTAGACTAGAAAGAAACACAAAGATCATCTAGTCCAAGTCTCTCCTTTCTATATATGAAGAAACTAACTCAAAGATCCTAAGTGATTTGTTCAACCTAGAACCCTGGTCTCTCTCTCTCTCTCTGAACAATTGGCGTTGTTCAATCATTCAGTTATATCCTACTCTATGTAACTGCATGGAATTTTGTCCATGGGGTTTTCTTGGCACAGGTTGGAGTAGTTTGCCAATTCCTTTTCCAGTGTGCTCCCATTTTATAGTTGAGGAATTAAGGCAACTAGGGATTAAATGACTTGCTCAGGATCATACAACTAATAAATGAACTTCCTGACATATTCTATCCACTATATCATTTAGCTTTTCCTTCACCAACTGATTCTCCCTTAAAATATTTTTTTTATCAATTCTTATCTTGATTTATATTTCTGATACATTTAGCAATGTTGGTCCCCTCATTCTTTTTAAAAGAATGGCTTCCATGACACTAAAGTTTCTTAGATTTCCTACTCTTTTTCTAACTTTAGCATCATAAGATGCACATGTGTCTACAATCATGAAAAGACGGTAGTATAGAAAATTGAATGCATCTGCTCTATGATGTGTGGGCTTTGATTACTTGAAATTATACATATAAATCTTCACAAAGCACTTTCATATCTCAACATCCAAAAAAATGCATCTTGACTGCAACAGGTAGTGAAGAGCAAATTCCATTTAAAAGATTTTGGTTATGGCAATACTACCTAAACTAATCTATCTATTTAGTGCTATACCAATCAAACTCCCAAGAGATTATTTAACTGAACTAGAAAAAATAATGACAAAATTCATCTGGAAAAACAAAAGGTCAAGAATTTCAAGGGAATTAATGAAAAAAAATGCAAATGAGGGTGGCTTAGCTGCACCAGATCTAAAACTATATTATAAAGCAGTGGTCACCAAAACCATTTGGTACTGGATAAGAAATAGAGTAGTGGATCAGTGGAATAGGTTAGGTTCACAGAACAAAATACTGAATGACAATTGTAATCTAGTATTTGATAAACCCAAAGACCCCAGTTTTTGGGATAAAAACTCACTATTTGACAAAAACTGCTGGGATAATTGGAAACTAGTCTGGAAGAAATTAGGCATTGACCCACACCTAACACCATATACCAAGATAAGGTCAAAATGGATTCATGATCTAGGCATAAAGAATGATATTATAAACAAATTAGAACAATGTAGGATGGTTTACCTCTCAGACCTGTGGAGGGGGAAGGAATTTGTGACCAAAGAAGAACTAGAGGTCATCATTAATCACAAAATAGATAAGTTTGACTATATCAAGTTGAAAAGTTTTTGTACAAACAAAATGAATGCAGACAAGATTAGAAGGGTAGCAGTAAACTGGGAAAATATTTTTACATCCAAAGGTTCTGATAAAGGCCTCATTTCTAAAATATATAGAGAATTGACTCAAATATATAAGAATTCAAGCCATTCTCCAATTGACAAATGGTCAAAAGATATGAACAGACAATTTTCAGACGAAGAAATTGAAACTATTTCCGGTCATATGAAAAGGTGCTCCAAGTCACTATTGATCAGAGAAATGCAAATTAAGAACTCTGAGATACCACTACACACCTGTCAGATTGGCTAAAATGACAGGAAATGATAATGATAACTGTTGGAGGGGATGTGGGAAAACTGGGACACTGATACATTGTTGGTGGAACTGTGAACGGATCCAACCATTCTGGAGAGCAATTTGGAGCTATGCTCAAAGAGTTATCAAACAGTGCATACCCTTTGACCCAGCAGTGTTTCTACTGGGCCTATATCCCAAAGAGATTTTTAAGGACGGAAAGGGACCCACATGTGCAAAAATATTTGTGGCAGCCCTTTTTGTAGTGGCAAGAAACTGGAAATTGAAAAGATGCCCATCAATTGGAGAATGGCTGAATAAATTATGGTATATGAATGTTATGGAATACTATTGTTCTGTAAGAAATGACCAACAGGAGGATTTCAGAGAGGATTGGAGAGACTTGCATGAACTGATGCTGAGTGAAATCAGCAGAACCAGGAGAACATTATACACAGCAACAAGACTATACGATGATCAATTTTGGTGGACATGGTTCTCTTCAACAATGATGTGATTCAAACCAGTTGTGCTGCGATGAAGATAGTCATATACATCCAGAGAGAGGCCTGTGGGAACTGAGAGTGAACCACAACACAGCATTTTAACGCTTTCTGTGAATATTTCCATGCATTCTGTTTTCCTTCTTAGGTTGTTTTTTTTTCTTCTTTTCTTTCTAGATCTGATGTTTCTTGTGCAGTAAGATAACTGTATAGATATGTATACATGTATTATATTTATCATATAACTTATCCTATCTAGCATGTATTAGATTACCTGTCATCTAGGGGTGGGGGGTAGGGGGAGGGAAAGGAAAAGCTTGGGAAAAAAAGTTTTTTTTGCAAAGGTCAATGTTGAAAGGTCACTCATATGTTTTGCAAATAAAAAGCTTTATTAAAAAAAAAAGATTTTGGTTAGAGTCTCTTTTTCTTCCCTATGTCTGTGAATTTTCTCATAAAGTTGCATCAGATATAAATTAAATCCTCATAAGTCAACAAAGTATCAGTAATAAAAGAAAAAAGTTCTCAAAATTGGTAGACATAATTTTGCCTGATAAATGTACAGAATATTAAAGTTTGTTTGTGTTCTATGAATGCAGTAGTTAGCCACAGCAAACACACATGCTCCACAAATAACCAGTCACAAAATTTGGATCTTAATAACTTGTAACTTCAGCATTATAAAGTTATTGATTCTACTTTCACACTGCCCACCAGATAAAAAAGAAACTTACAATTTTCAAGTTCTTTTTCCCCCAGCAGTATCAGCAGGTGAGTGGGCAAAAAAGGATTAAAGAAAATCAGTTGTTAGTAAAAAGGAAAGTTAGACCTTTAGAGATGAAAGAAGCAAACTCCAGTATTCAGTTTGATTCCCCAAACCCTATATAAGAGAGATCCAGTGTTGTTCTAAGTGGTTGGAACTTGAATTAGTTGAATGCATTTTACTATTGTTGTAGCAATCTATATAACCAAGTAAAAGAACAAAAGAAATGCTTAAGGCAGAGTTGAGTCTTCTGTAGGTTCAGGAAGCTAATTCTATTCTATATATATTGCACTGGGCAAGTAATTACTTTCAATTTGAAAAAATAGCTGAAATCTACAATCTACAATTAATCTGAATTGTCACATTCTGTGCTGTCTGTCTCTGATCCTATTATCACTGACACCACTATGCACATGGTGTCATCATCAGTGCTAGCATCAAACAATGTGACAAACACCACTGAGTATATCCATTTGGCTACAGTCTAATACTAGATGAAATAGGCCAGATCAGCAATGCATCTTACTAGGATTTTTCTATCTGATTAGTTAGTCATTAAAGTCCATGTTTCATCTTTTCAAAAACATAAAAAAATATTACTTTGGAAGCTCTGCTATAAATTAAGATTTCAGCCAAAGGTTGAAATTCAGTGAAAAAGGACTTAATTCTCAATTATTTTCTTCTTTTGCTTCCAGTCTGGCTATTTTTTCCTGTTTACTAGTGACTATAGTAAAGAAAAGATCAGGATTGTGAAAGGTGGACAAGGGGTTATGAAGCCAGGAATTAAATCAGTGAAAAATTTTGATCAGTCTCCATTGCTGCCTGTTATCAGGACTTGCAAAGGTTGGGACAGAAGCCTTGGGTTTATCTGTGACTTTATTTCATAGCAATTATGCTTCTCCATTAGCAAAGATAATTGGGTTAGCCGCAGGTGACTATTTCCCTCAGACTGTGAACAGTTAGATTAAGAGGAAGACTTTTAATGCTAGAAAGAACAAAAACATTTTTTTTCAAACGTATTTCTGTCCCTTCCATGTTTCAGCATGTGTTTAACTAGGAGTCACATATTGCCACCCTAGTAGATATTAGCAATATTTCACTTAAGAAAGAAATGACAATTAAGGTCATTTCATTGAAAAACGGATATTGACTAAAAAGGAAACAAAAATAAAGAGGAAAAATATTGAGTTTAAATTGCAATTTGAAATCTAGTGCCAGAGAAAAGGGAGTGAGGTGGACACCATACTGCCTCCTGGAAACCCACATATTGGTATTTTCATTGTTGGCAGCAGCCTGTGTGGCAGAAAATGATTGTAACAATTGAAGAGCCTCAGGAAAATGTTATCTTTCCCTCACATTGAAAACACTGGCAAACAGATGTTCTATTCAAGAAGTTAATGGATTTAAGAAGGTCATGCAGATTAAGGATAAAGCATAAATCAATATACTAGAGTTATAATTGTCCAGCTTCTGAATATTCTGTTTTCCATTTGAAGAAAGGGACCAAATTATAACCTGGAATCCGCTATGGAGGTGACACATACCAGAGGGAGTATACCTAAGCCCGGATCAGTATTAGTGGGAACAATGAATCTTATGAAACAATTGTATTATTCAAAGTATTAATTATATGTAAAATAAGGCAATTGGTTCCAGTCCAGTAGAAATATGCACAGAAATTTGAATAATTGGACCACTTCCCAGATTTATTATTCGCACTAATCAGGACCTGATTATATAGCTTATAATTCTCCATTTGGGAGAGAGCAGATAGACTGTAGTCACTATCATTTACTCCTTTCTGCTCAGGACCCTCACAAATCACTAATCTCATTTTCAGTTTCCAACTTTCTTTTTAATTAAATTCTTCATCAAAGATGACTAATTCATAAAACTTCATAAATAATTCCTTGTTCTAGAATCACATGTTCAAACTGTCTTATTTTAAGATTCTTAGTCCATTAGCCTTAGCCCTCTTTTTAGGCCCAGAGGAGAAATGAGTTGGCCAGAGACCACAGCATACTTTTTCACAACATTGCCAGCACAGGAAGGAATAAGAGGCAGAAAATGTTGTCCAAATCTTGGGCAGAATCCAAAGAGTTAGAAGTAGGAGAATCAATGGCGCAATACCACCTACTACTTCTCAGGCCAAGGGCACCTAATCTCAACACTACTCCCTCATAAAAAAGTCATGCAAAAAATATGAGTTAGAGAGCTCATAAAGTTTGTCCATTTCTATGCTTCCCTCAATAAAAAGACCAGAATTTAAGAATTCCTTGAACCAATCTGCATGACAGTACATTTTAAAAAAAATTCATAAAGCAAATAGATGAAAACTTCTTTTTTGAAATTATACTATTCTATATCAATTGATTTAATTGGTTCATCTGATGTTAATAAATATAATGTGCTCAAGGTTAATGACCAAATTCATTTTGATTTCACTTTTCCATCTGACACAGATCTTCTGCACTCTACACATTTCCAAGGGACAGCTAATGCTGGGGTTGTTCTGACTTCTCAGACTGCAAGTTTTAAAACATTAATACTTACGATCAAGAGGGACTTCCAGGGCACTCATCACCTGGCACAGGAAGAGAATCAAAGGAACTCGGTGTACAGAAAAGCTCTTCTTTGGGGGCATGATTTTAAGCCGCATTAACTTAATTCCTGCTGAGACAGGCAAACTGAATTTCCTTTCCTTGTTGCCACAATAGATCCGTGGGCAATGCTTAAGTAAGTGTCATGCAGAGGACTGGAAGAGAAGGATAAAAGACTAATGGTAATAATGTATTAATATGATGGATATCAGCAGTGGAATTTCAAAGCTCAGAATTTAATTTTTAAAGCACACGTGAAGCCTGGGCAGCCAACTTTTGTGTACTTGCCTTTCAATCAAAGTCTTAAAAAACAATTTTTGTAGTTTATTGTATCTGTGCAACATAAATTCTCTAATTTTTATCATCATGATTATTTTATTTAAAGCATTTGTGTTACAGGTACTTCAATATGTCTTGAGAGGTTCAGAGAGTCCTAGGTCTAACAGCAGAAAGAAGTGTTTCTACAATCTGGAGGGGGGAGAGAACAAGACAATCCCATCTCTGGACTAATCTCATTTGCCGGCTGTCTCTCATGCCTATATTACTCTTGCTCCTCATCTCCACCTCTTCTCTTCCCTGGCTTCATGAGAACTAAAAATCCTGCCTTCTACAAAAAGCTTTTCATGAACTTTTTTATTGCTAGTACTTTCCTTCTATTAATTACCTCTAAATCATCCTGTCTATAGATTGGTTGTACAGTTATTTTCATTTTATCTTTTACATTAGATGAACACCTTAAAAGCAAGCATTATTTTTTGTCTTCCTTTGTAGCCCTGGTGCTTAGCACAATAACACATAGTAGGTGCCTTAATAAATGCTTATTGACTGATTAAATACTATAAAATTTCCCTTATAATAGTAAAGTGATTCAAAACTACAAAACATTGATTTATCATTCTAGTTCAGGCTTTTGATACTTTTTATCTGAGTCATTGTAACAACTATAGGAGTTAGGTGCTATTTTTATGCTTATTTTACAAAAGAGGAAACCTAGGCAAGTAGAAAATAAATGATTTGCCAATGGGTCTCACAGGAGTAAATATTTGAGATCAGATTGCAACACATCTTGGCTTGGAAGCTTGTTCAATGCTCTTTCTATTTGGATACCTAGTTGCTAGCATTCCAACTATCTGAACTCTTCATTTACCTAGACGCTCCTTGAAATTTCTTATCTCTGAATTTTAAAATCTGCTTTCCTTAAAATGTAATTGTGAAGCATCAAAATGATACTGAACGTAATTCAATTTAGTATTTTGTTGTATCTCAGGGTTACCTTTACAAACATTGATTATTATCACATTGGAGCTGTGTGGAAATATCTAGGAGATTAAGGACAGAGACCATCTTTTGCTTCTTTTTGTATCTCCAGCCCTTAGTACAGTTCCTGGCACATAGTAGGCATTTAATAAATATTAATTTATCTAATGACAATTTCAAATGGGTAGACCATCAGATCAACTGGATTTTGCTAAATCAAGGATATTTTCATGAACCAGATCAGTTTCACTGGGGAGCCACAAAACAGTGATTATAACTCCCTTGTATAGAGTACTTGGAGGTTTACAAAGCATTTTCTTCTACCATCTCCCTAAGAAGTAAGGTATCAGGTAATATTCCCATTTTAAAAAATCTGGGTTCCTTTATATGTATTTCCCCATATAATAGAAAAAGAAATGAGAGAGATCACAAATGAATATACTCAAGATTTTTTCAGTGTGACAATCTCAGAAAACATTCTTTAATTCACTAAGTAGACACTTGTGCTTCAAATCCTTTTAGGTTGCTACTGATCTAAAAACCACATGTCATGGATTTATAAACATTTCAATGTAAAGGATGTTTGGTTACAAATATCTGATTTTATAAATTAGAGAATACTCAAAATAATGCAGCTAGTTACTAATAGTACAAGGGTGAGAAATTATGAATCTTGATTGTTGGTCCAGTATTACAGTACCAATTATCATGATCTTTTTCTGCTTTAATGCAAAGCAGTATAAACAACCCAATAAGTGATGAAGATGGTCCAATAGAATTTCAGAAAAACTTGCCTCCATAGAATGTAGTCTCCTTGAGAACAGAGAGAGTTTGATGCTTGCCTATCCACTATCTAGCATAATTAGACATTTATAGGCTTATAGGCTATAGAAAGGACCTCACAAGTCATCCAGACAAATGATGTCAAACTCAAATTAAAAGGATTCTTCTGTATTTTTACTTAAGTTGTTAAATATTTCTTTATGGGTCACATTTAGGCTATATACATAGGACCCAATTTGACATCTCTGATCTAGTTTAATCCCTTTACTTTAACAATTGGGTCTTAAGGAACTTGTCAAAGGCTTGAAATATTTAATTCAATTGAGAAGGGAGAGATTGCTGGCTGTTGGAGTGTGCAGTACATCCTTAGATATCATTGAACTTAGAACCAAAAAGTACACCTTAGAGGTAATCTAGTTTGACTTATTTTTTTCACAGAAAGGAAACTGAGGTTCAGAGAAATGAAAATGATTTGGACCTTCGATATCTATCTCTAAATCCAGGGCTTTTCTCCCTACAGCAGGCTATTTCTTTCAAAGTCCTACCCTGAAGCACAGGGAAGATTCGACTAGATAAAGTATGTGTGTGTGTACATACATGTAAATAACATACCAACTAGGTTTTACATTTTGAATGAATTGAATTAACTAAATTAACTGATGTCACTAACCAGTTTGATTGAACAGACATCAATTCTGTCAAATAAATTGAAATATACAATTTGTATGAGAATAATCATAGCTTATATATAAACCAAAACACATGGTTACCTATATTTGCATTGTTAGCGTACCTCCTGACCCCTGGATTCCTTCAAGTCCCAGCAAAATGTCTACCTTTTATAGAAAACCATTTCTGATTTTCCTTACTTCTAGGCTCTTCCCTCTGTTGATTATCTCCTATTCTGTATGCATCTTGTTTGTACACAGTTGTTTATGTGCTGCCTCTCCCCTATTAAATTATGAACTCCTTAAGAGCAAAGATTGTCTTGTACCTTTTCTTTGCATCTCTATGACTTAACACGATGCTTGGCAAAATTAAGTGCTTAATAAGTGACTGACTGACCAAGATTGCCATGGAAAACTCACATAAACTAATGGCAAGGGAAAAGACCCACAGGAACCTTCGACTTTTGCTAACAAATTTACTAACAAATGTAATATCTAGTGAACTTTCTTTCTGTTACTTGGGGATACAGAAAGGGGAATTGCCCGCAATAATACCAACATGGAAAACGAGCCTGGAATTGTATCGATATATTGCCAACCAAATCAAAGTCATCCTACATGTTGACATGTTCAAACTGTATCTAAATTCACTGGATATCTTCAGTTATCTTTCTACATTGTGACTTTCTCCATCACAATTTTGATATATATTGAATTGGCATAAAAAATTAAAAGGGATTTTTTGGTGAGTTTGGCAGAAGCTGCAGATGATAAGTAAAAGTCCGCAGATAATATCAAAACTGTGACCTAATACTTAGCTCATATTTAGCTGAAGTAAGGTATTATAAACACCCCTTAAAAGAAAAAAAGGAAAAAAAAAATCAGAATTCTTATCTGGTACAAAGGAAGAGCCAAAAATTTTACCTAGATTTTTCAGATCACAGTGGCATTGTGCCCCTAACTCTTACAATGTGGAAGAACTAATTGAATATTGCTTGATTTGATTGATACAGACACCACCTAATTTTCCCAATGAAATGCTTAGTCTAAATTCATGCATAAGCTTCAAAGGGGAAAGGGGAGGGGCTGAACCATACTTCTGCTGTTTTATCTAGAAGAAATTACATTGGCTGTGAGCATCCCATGCATGTCCAAAGAAAGCAAAACACATCTACCAGCAGAGAAAATAAATGGCAGGTTGTCTGCTATTTTTGGTTCTTGCTAATAAAGAACTCTTGTTCAAGTGCTTAGGATCTAAAAGAAGTGTTAAACTCTAAAACTGACAGACTTTCCTGAATTTTTCATATCAAATTATGTCAATAATAAAAATACAAATTGATATTTAAACATGTGTACATGAATTTACACATATGTGTATATTTACATATGCCAGCTTCAAAGTTTATTGCATTTTTAACTTTCCTTTAACAGATTCTCACCTCTCCATCTTTTATAATTGAGAAAATAATTTAGAAATTTACTATAACATTTTAAAAATTCAGCAAAAATTGAATAAGAAGATGAATGAATCAAGCAGACAATTTTTAAAAAAAAATCTTAGAAAGTTAACAAATAAACCCAAAAGTAGAAATCTTGAAAACCAAAGAAGAAATAAACACAATTTTAAGCAAAATCATGGTTGGATCAATAAACATTTATCAAATATTTACTCTGGGCTAGGTACTGCTCATTTTAACTCTATACACATATGCACACATACAACCACACACACACACACACACACAGAGTGATAAATGCAGAGTGTTACTGCTAAAAAAGGTCACCCAGCCCATGACCCTCATTTTTACTAATCAAGAAACCATGGGCAAGAAAAATTAAATGATTTGCCTGAGGTCACACAACTCATTGGTGGCTCCTGCATTAGATTCTTGACTCTTCATCTTTACTCTAATATCAAACTGTTCTTAAAAACAAGAATCTAACAATTAAAATATGAAATTTAGGATAAGGCTCACTTACTGTGACAGATACTAAATTTTCACAATGATGCATTTAAATGAACAAAGATGAGAGGAGGTCTCTCTGTAGTATCATGTTAGCTGCACCATTAGCCACAAAGTGGATTCCATTTGTATGCAAACAGAAAGTAAATGCTCAACCCTATTCTCTGACTCCTGTATAGATCATATGAAAAATCACTCACACCATGCATTTGCATCATACCTAATTTTTCAGACTATCAGAGGGTGATATCTGCAGATAGGATTAAGTCCTAAACACTCAATCATAATGAAAAGCCAAGACAGTGTAGGAGAGTTGTGCCTTTCACTCAGTAGGAATAAGGGATGCTCATATCCCTCACAAAGAAAAATTATTGCTTTTATGCATATATATTTATTTATTCACATAATATTTATGGAAATATATTTTCTCTCCCCTTGAGAATAAATCTGCCTTGCGGTCCATCTTGGAAAATAATGTAGGTCTTTTTTTAAATAAAATGAGTTTCAATAAATCAAATTAAATTTAAAATAACAAAAAAGAAGTTAATGTGATTTTTGTTCAGAACAATTTTTCTCACAAGTTAATTTTAGAATCATGTGAGACATAATACAACATGATTTTTAATAAGTCACTTATCAAAAAACCATAGGTAACACTGAAGTCACAATATTTATTTGAATAAAATAAATTAAAGGAAAATTGGTAATAAAAAAAGTTTATAAAAAGCCTGATGGAATAAAAGTAGAACTCAACAAACCTCATTGAATAATAGTAATCCTAAAAAAAGCAAATCCTAAAAAAAAGAAAAATGAAATATTATTAGCCATTTTATTTCATTTTTAATATCTTTTTAAGTTTTTTGTCCATTATACTACAAATAGATATTCTGAAGGAAGGGAAAGCCTTTTTTAAATTACAAAACATACTTCAATTATAAAATAAAAGTCTCACAATATAGTTTATATATTTCAAGATAAAACATGTCTTTCCAAACAAAGGTAATATTTCCTACTTCAACTGCCAAAAAAATAGACTCATTTAAAAAAACAAAAAACAAACAAACAAACAAAAAACATTCAAGTTTACTTTTGGATATAATTTTCAAATGATTATTCCTTAAACAATTATCTCCAACTGGAAAATAATATTTTACTTACTGTCTTTTCTAAGTCAAGAATAAAGATTCCTTAAAAGTACATTCAATTTATTACCTATATTTCTTTTTAGCCTATATATGATACCATACATTAGTGGTTAACAGTAAAGGCTGTACAATATGTAATATGATCTTCTTACTCTCTAAGCTGATAAATATTCTTATGTGATGGCCTGTCCTTTTGACACATTAATTATTTCTATGATGACCCATCAGTGGGTGGCATAAATGAATGATGAACATTCACATAAATGAATAATGTTGTAAATCTTATTCAGCATGGTAAAACTTATTTTTTACATTCCAAATCTTAGATATGAAAATATCATTTTTGTTGAGCTAACCAATCATAAATTTTGAGGCTATATCTATATAGGACAGCAAAGAAGGTGAAAATAATTAGAAAATATATCATTTAACACACAGGAAGGAAGCCATGAATTATATGTATTATTCATAGCCATAGAATAAGCCTTAAAATGTAACTGGTGTTACCTGAATGAAATTATTGTAATTATTTTTAAAAAATTAATGTTGAATTTTTGAGGAATTAAAGAGTCTGTTTCTTGTTTCAGACTAGACCAAGTCAAAATGGAACCTTTCCACAGAATATTTTCTCCAAAGTCCTTGGAAGTTACTTTTAAGGTTTCATGTTACAGTAAAAAGGAAAAAAAATAATTGTTGGGATATCATGCGTGGAGGGGAAATTGGGCAAAAAGAGCAGATGTGCCCTATATGTTGAAATGTTGTAGACATTCTGCCCTTCCCCCTTCCCCAGCCTGTACCTTCCTTCATTTCTCTTATTCAGCCTTTAGCCTAATAAACAAAATAATTTAATGATTTTAGTCTTTGATGTAAAAAAAAAAAAGAAATCTTGATCAGTAAAAATCTATGAAAAGTACTTCAAAAGAGTTATAAAACTAGGCCAATCTATGCAAGATTCATTTTAAAGAAATTTTAGACTCTGGGATATTCAGGGAGTTTCTGACATGGGAAAGAGAATATTGAAAATTAAAAGTGCTTGGGTTGTTTTTTTTTTTTATTGGACTTATGACTTCTTTTGTATAAAAGGAGTCCTGTGAAAGCGTTTCCATGTACCAAATGCACATTTGTATCTGTCCTGCAATTTAGTACATTTGAGAGCTGTCTAGGGAAATGGGAAATCAAGTGACTTCCCCTCCCCCCCTCTCCACCCTTAAGTCACAGAGCCAGCATGTGTCAAAGGAGGGAGAAATCTTTTTAAAGAGATTTAATTAATTGTAAGGCACATGTTTCTATCTGGATGTCAGCTCTTCCCACACACATTTCTAACTTGACATGGCGATCTCAACAAATGAAATGTTCTTGAATAAGATGACAACTAATTTGAAATCTTTAAGAAAGAAGTGAGACTTTGTAAATAATATTCTACAGGGAGATGACTAATAGTGCACTTGGTAAGGATATGGACCTACGAGGAAGACACTTTCAAAAAGGCTGTTCCTCTCTCCTTTTTGCCAGCCTGCAAAGATGGTGCTTTTATTCACCATCCACAATTCTTTTGGCTCCTCTTCAGGTTGGTGGCTATTGGGTCTCAGCTTCAAGCCCAAGGTATTTGGGTAGCCAAGGAAAATGGGCTGGGAGAGGAAACAATGGAGGACAACTGATAGTTCTTATTCAAAAAATCTCTGATCATTTCTCCCTCCTGCTTCAAATATTGGTGACTAGTCTAAATGTACTGGAAGGAAGTGGAGTGCTGTGGATAGAGGGATTGATTGACCTGAAGTCAGGATGTTTATCTGATTCCATCTAACTCTGTGATCATGGGAAAGTCCTTGTCTTTGTAAAAAATATGGAGATCAAAAGCTAAACCTTGAAGGAAATTTAGAGGCCATTAAAGTCAATACTCCTTACTTTACCGATGTCACATATTAGCAATGATCAGAGGTCATATTTGAATTCAGATTCTCTAACTAGAGTGCTCTTTTTGAACACCGAGTTCTGAATTCTTAATTTCCTTATCTGGAAAGAGGAGAAAATACATATACTTCTTACTTCAGTGGGTTGTTATAAAGAAAGTGTTTTGTAAACCTTAATATAATATGTAAATGTGAGCTCTTACAGTGTTACAAGAAAACAAATTACAGAATCTTTCTTAAGATATTAAGACCAAACCAAAATCACTAGTTAAAAAGGAAAAAAATAAACCTAAGATAACACTCCATCTAAGGAAAAAAATCTTAAGAAACACTATATCCACAGAATTGCTCTTTTATTTTCTTATAAAATATTCCTTATTGTAATTCTTTCAATATAGCATACTGACCCAAACAAATTCACAATTCAATCCCTTGTAATGAATCATTATTGAAAATGCTTAAGCAAAACAGACTAAAAAGAGTGATTGGGCCTGATAGTACCCATAGCCTTACACTTTACTTTGTTTGCAGTTTGTTAAAAAAAAGGAAGGGTGTGTACTTTAATAAACTAGTCCTGTCTCTGACAGTACTCTTATGTGACACTGGGCAAATCCTAATTTCTCATTGCCTAAGAAACTCTAATGGTAGTTACTGCATGCCAGGTACTGCATTAAACACTGTACAAATATTATTTAATTTGATCTCTCAGTACATTGAAGAGAAGATGTTTAGCTGTTTTGCTAGAGAGATTTCATTTGGGGAAGAGCTTACAATAATGAAATTCTAGGACCAGAACAAGAAAAAAGATAGTACCAATCTTGTATTATTTTTCTTCTTTGTAACTGAACTGATCCATTTTGGGTTAATATGGCTACAACTTCCTTATGGACAGAGCTTTTCCTCAGACTAGGCAATGATCTAACAAGTGGTTTTTAGTATATCACATAGACTCTTCGAAAAATAAAATAAAAGGCATAAGGTAGTTCTGTTTGACTGCTAGGAAACTGGATTAAACAGAATAAAATTGAAAAATGAGGTTAGTAGACTCTAGCTAAGCACCATCGTAAGCATTATTTCTTGATGATTTCCCATGTGGTAAAAAATAAAATATAAGAGCAGAAATGAGAATTTGGTGCTTGTAGAGAGAACTGTCACAGGACAAAGAAATATCACAAAGAATAAAGATGAGATTCTGATTTATAGCCTCCTCCTCTACTTCTAACCACTAAGTCAAATGTTAGACTTGCCCCTTGGGTGAATGAAGCCTTAGTTTTCACTCAATCTCCTGTAAAAGCATTCACTGCGGAGAGGGCAGAATGGGAAAAAGCCAAAATAGAGTACAGTTTTGATTTTTCCCCCAGTTTACTTTATACACTCTATGGAAGTAGAATCTACATTAAATCAATTGGCTGATTTCTAAAATGGAAAATGGAAAGCTACTCCAAAACTCAGTTCCAAGAAATGGAAACTTCTCAATTGTTGTATGAACTAGCTTCTGACACCCAGGATGAGTCATTTTTCTAATGACTTTGCCTTTTGGTCTTCAGGAGGTTCTGGAAGTTCCATCAAGAGGAATGAATGGTAATGATGACTAAACTAGTTCATCAGGAAAAAAATGTCATTGGTCTGATTTTTCTAAATGTTATCCTTACTCTCAATAAACTAGAAAAAAAGAAAGCAGAATACATCTATGTGGCAGTCATTTTAAGAGAAGCATTTTGTTGTCATCTGTCATTTTGAGGGTGTTTTTCCTATAAAATACCATCATACAATTAACAACATATCTTTGGAAAACCCAAGATAAATCAGGGATACATTTTTCTTTTTTTTAAAAAAAAACAATTCCAATAATCAAAATATATCTCATCTCATATATACACACATTATATATGTATTTAGGGCAACCAGATAGAGCAATAGATAGAGTACTGACTAGGAATCAGGAAGATTCAATCTCCTGAGTTGAAATCCAGCCTGAGACACTACTAGTCAAGTCACTTAACCTTGTTTGCATCTGAGGAAGGTGTGGGCCCTCATACAACATTCCTCCAGAAAGAGGTCTGAAACAAATAATATGTTTAACTACAATCGCTCAACACTAGCTGGGTGTTTGTGTGTATACATGCATGCATGCATTGTGCACAGTTGGAATTAAGTCAAAATGAGTACCAAAGGTAGCATTAAGGGCAAAAAAGTCAAAAAAGGCCATGAAATATGTGAAAGGTAGATGGATTTAGAATTACAAATAGAAGGCCTGATTCTCAGACCTCTGGTCTTTTTTTTTGGTAAAGACAGGAAGACTGAAGCCACCTTTTCTTCCCCAATCACAGCCAAATCACTTGTTCTGTGCATACACAGAGCAGTGTGAGCTTGATGGCCTTTTAGAAATTAATTTCCATGTAATAGAGTACTGATATCTTGTAAATATGAAGTACATTTTGTTAAGGGACACAGGGGACATGAGAGAAAACATGAAATGTTGCCTTTTCACTGTTATGGTAGCAGGGGATAGATCACAAATTAAAGTGCTAGAACTCTACTCTGACCTCAGACTGTTGTTATTTTGTAGTTTGTGGTGTGTCTGACTATTTGTGATTACATTTGGGGTTTTTGGCATAGATACTGGAGTGATTTGGAAGGGAAAAAGGAAAGAAGGGAGGAGTGAGAGGAAGAAAAAGGGAGAAGGAAGAAGGGAGAAAGAGGGAAAAAGGAAGAAGGGAAAAGGAGTAAGAAACAGAAGAGGAAAGGAGAGAGGAAGAGGAGGAAGGTAGGAGGAGGTAGGAGAAGGGAATAGGTGAGAGAAAGAGGATGAGAAGGAGGAGAGAGGAGGAGGAAGGACCAGGAAGGAGTAGGAGAAGAAAGAGGAGGAGGAAGAGGAGAAGAAAAAGGAAGAGGAAGAAGAGGAGGAAGAGGAGAATGAGAAGGAAGAAGAAGAAAGAAGAAGAGAAGAAAGAAAAAGAAAGAAAGTATCCTAAACTTCAGTAGTCTTGACAAGAAAACCCCATGGATAATATGTTTCACAAGGTCACAAAGAGTTGTATTGATTAGAGTTACTAAGTCTTTCAAAGTTGATTATCTGAGGCAGCAGGATAGTACAGTGGATAAAGCATCAGCCTTGAAGTGAGGAGGAATTGTTCCAATTCAGCCTCAGACACTTAATACTTGCTAGCTGTGTGATCCTGGGCAAGTCAACCCCAATTGCCTCAGCAAAAACCTCAAAACCCAAATAAACAAAAAGCCAAAGTTGATTATCCTTATAATGTTGTTATTGTAGAAATTATTCTGGTTGTATTTTCCTCCTTGCATTAGTTCCCAGGTTTTTGTGAACCCATTCCATCTAGCATTTCTTATAGCACAATAATAGTCTATCCCATTCATATATTATAAGCTGTTCAGTCATTTTCTACTTAAAAGGCATCTCCTCAAAAAACACTACATTTACCACATTTGCTTAGTTAGCTCTACCAATGTGGAAAATGAACCTTGAATATGTTGTTTGATTCTTGATGTTCAGTAGGTTTTGATTTCTGTTAATAATTTTTATAAGTTCTTATCTAGAAAGAGCAATAGACTCAGGATGATTCAGGAGCATCCCTACCTCATCTTTCCATAGTTCAAAAATATGGAATAAATCCACTGGCTAAGACTATACTACTCAGAATTCTACACAACCACATCTTGAAGACTTTCCCTGATCATAGGGAAGTCATAGTGAACACTAATTACATATTTTAAAAAATCCTAACTAAAATGAAAAGAATTCACTTATTTCACTGTTACAGATTTAGAAGAGGAAAGGTCTTTGGTGACCAGTTAATATGACTCTTCTTTCTCCCCACTCTTTATTTTACATATAAGGAAACTGAAACTTAGAGAACCTAAGGTTACAGAGGTACTGACTCCATATCTGAACCTAAGTCTTTGGATTCTCCATCTAGGACCCATTTTACTTTACCACACTATAACTCCAAATGAATAATGAGCACTAAATTACTTTATGAGAGTTTGATTTCTTCTGAAAGTAATTTCAGAGTAGAAAATTTTATTAGAATTTTTGTTGCAATAGTCTCAGCCTATTGCACCAAAAATAAATGAAGTAAAAGAAATTTAGTACTGAACTTCTGTCTGAACATTTGTCATTTTCCTGTATAAACTATTTTATTCTGACTTGGAAGAATTGTTTTCCTGAAGTTAGTGACAATTTTCCATGTAAATGTATCATTTACACCTAACTTGACTTCAAATTCAAATTTGTTTAAAGCTTCATCTTTGTTCCCATTTCATCTTTTAGTAATGGATGGTGAAAATGCTGCCCACACAAGGCAGACTGGGTGTATCAGTTGTATTAGGCTTTTGTTCTTCTTTTCATTAAAAGTCACTACTTCTCCTCCTTCATTCCACATCATTCGTCAGTCACTGAGCAATTAAATCTAGAAATGCTAGCTAAGTTAGATTTTGACTCTTGTTCATCTTAGAAAGATAAAAGTAAGTCACCAAAACTTGAGATAGAAAAGAATCACCAAACCGAGACTTCTCAGTTGATGAAAGATTTTTTTCTCCTCTCACTGTACATTTAAAAAGTAGACTGAATTCAGTTTTCTTGGTTCATCTTCTCCCTCCCTCCCTCCCTTTCTTCTTTCCTCTCTTTCTTCCTCTCTTCCTTCTCCCCTCTCCATTTCATCCTTCCACTCTCTTTTTCTGTCTCTATCTCTGTCTCTGTCTTTTTCTTTCTTTCCCACCTTTCCTTTTTCTCCCTCCATGTACCTTTCCTTTTCTCCTTCTTCTTTACTTTATTTTAAATATTAATAGAAAATGAAAAAAATTACCATGTGCAGAGCAGAACATAAGAGCGCCCTTAAAATATAAAGCAATAAATTTCCATTTCAAGAAAGCCTATATAATTAATACTACCCATTGTTTTCAGATCTGTCCATCTTTTCTTTCCTTCCTTGCAGGTTTTCTTTTTTTCTCTGTTGCACAATTTTTACTTTCTTCTTTTTTTCCTCTCCTCCCTAGAAGACTACAAAAAGTGCAGATATATGTGTATGCATATATACATGCATAGACACACATATAATGCACATATACACATAAACATATGCATATATACATATGCATGCATATACATAGGCATCTCTAGTCATATATATCTATATCTATATATTTACACAGATACACTCATATAGAGCTATGTAAAACACTTGTTTGTCTTCTGTTTCTCTGAAGGTAGATAACATTATCTTTCATAAATCAAAGTCTTTCCATAATTTTCTAAGTCAATCAACCCACTATTTCCTATACCACAGCAATATTCTATCCTTATGCTGTCTAGTTATTTTAATCATCTACATCATCTAAAACAATATTAATATGGCTGCCATATAGTGTAGTTTCCATATTTTCTCTTTTGATTAAATCTTGGTCAGCTTTCACTTTGTCTGAGATCATGATTACTACTCCTGTTTTTTTTTTTTACATAATAAATTCTACTTCTCATTTTTACGTTGTCTGTGTCCCCCTCCTTCTTAACATAATAAGCATTCCTGTCACAAAGCAGGTACTTTGGTAACTAGAAGAAATCAATCTGCAAAGCAGAACTTTCTCCCTAAAGTTTGTCTCATAGGTCCTTGGATTTTCGATACCTGTAGAATGATTTAGTCCTGATTTTTCTGTATGCTACCTTTGTTACCTTGGAAGTTATTTTAGCTCTGTGACCTCAGTTTTCTCCTCCTCTGTCAGAAGAAGGCTCTGGACTAGATGTCCTAACTAATTCCTTTTCAGCTCCATTATCTTAGAGAATCCCATCATCACATCTACATGTTGCCTATAACATGCAATAAGAGGAATAGCACTTATTCTATAACCCTTGAAAGTTTACAGAATGTTCATATTCCTTCTCTCTCTTGATCCTTAGGTAGGCACTACATTTTAGATAAGGAACCTGAGCCTTAGAGAAAGGGTGATCACCCCTCTTCCCCTCCCCTCCCCCTGCCACAGTCCCATATCCATAAGAATCTGAGACAAGACTTACAACAAGATTTCTCCTGATTCCAAGTCCTTCAAGCCTCATTCAAGAAAGACATGTATTTGACACTATATCCAGGCCCCTTCTCCCAGCAATGCTTCATTACCAGTAAAAGAAATCTATATTATGATCTGAACTTCCTAAATATGGTAAAACATTCACTTTTTCCCCAACATATGTAGTTCTAAATATTGAATTCTTTTATAAAGATTAAGAAGTTTCTATTATATCAAATGCAGGTCTTACAAATTTAATAAGGTAATTTATCATCTTCATTTAAATTTAAATTTGTTTTCTCATTTACCAAGGAAGACAAAACTTAGAAAATGAAGTTAGTTTTTCCTTTGGGGGAGGTAATGATGAGAGGGCAGTGTTACTCTTTTTTCCTCTCTACAAATTAATTTTCATGTTTTTTTAGTTTTGTCAAGAGATTATATGATCATAGATTTTAGAGCTGAAAAGGACCTTGGAGGGCATCTCGTCTTATCTAATTGAGGTCCAATGAGGATAAATAAACCAAACAAAATTACACACATAAGTATAAGCATTGGGAATGGTCCACTGTATCAAGTTCAATGCTCTTTCCACTGTGCCATATTGAGATCATCATGTAACACACTGTCACATAGATCTATAGAGTGACTAGGAACCTTGGAGGCCATCTGATCCAAGCCTCTCATTTCATAGATTAGAAAGACTAAGACCTAGGCAAATGAAGTAGCTTGACTAAATAACTCATGAGGGATTTGAATCCAGTTCCTTGACCCAGAATCAAGACTCTTGAAGAATTAGTTGAATAACACTCTATTTTAAACCATCACTCCCAAAATAATCTAACCCAAGGTTGCCAAGCAATATCTAAGACAAATTTCCGATTTCTGCCTGCTTAGAAGTAACTATTACTATGGTCACCAATTTAACTAACTCTTTCCTATCATTTTCATTTATATTTTTATTTCTTCTCCTCTCCTCCAGGGAATATGGCTATATTGAGGCCCCACTCTCCCCACACCAAACAGAGAAACACCCCCCCCCCCCCCCGTATTACATTTTCTTTATTGCTATATTTTCCAGGTGAAAGATAGAGGGAGGGAGGTGAGGAGGTGAATGATGGGAGGATGAGGGGTGGAAGGACTGGATACTTTCCCTTTTAGGCTCTGGAGCAGCAGCAGCAGCAGGGACAACAGCAACAGCAGCAGGATAGGAACAGTAGCATCAGAGACAGCAGCCCTCAGCTCCTGTCTCCAGGGGCCAGCTCCCAGCTGCTGAACCCTTGAAGGACAGTTGGAGCAGTTTCCAGGAACTATCTTGTGGCTCCTAGAGCCAGACCTAAGAAAGTAAGCCCAGAGGACATACTACAGGGTGTCAGACTCCCGGCTGCTCTCTTTACACCCTTCTGTTGGGCTCTGAGGTGGGAGGGAAGTTACACCCATAGGTTAAATTTTTAGTTTGTCTTTTTACTTCTCCTATCTCTCTCTACACCCCTACCTCTGCCTCTAAAGGCTCACCCTTCTCTGGGTGCTCATTTTGGGGCTGAAGCAGGAAGGATGAGAGTAAAAGAAAGATCATCCAGGATATTTCCCTCACTTTAAAGAGAAGGAAACTGAGGTGAAAAGGAAATAAAGGATTGGACTAAAGATACATAGGTAATGGAGAGCAGAGCCAGGAAATTAAATTCATTTCCTCTGACCCCAGACATAGTGCATTTTCCATACATTATCCTCCTGCCTCTCCTGTACTCGGGAGCCTGTCACTCCTTCCTAGTGCTGTCTGTCTCAAGTCACCTGTGCTGTTACTGCCCCTGTGCTTTCCAAATCTGGCCTGGGAAGAGCAGAATTAGTTGGCTATGCACTCTCTGGGCTCCCAGGTTACTCACCTGGGTCATTTCCCACAGTGCTTTTGTTCCTGCTGCTGCTAATATTCCAAATCAGACCAGAGACCACCAAGAGCCTTGAGCCTCTTCACTGTCTAAGAATATATAGACTCATCTTCCCTAGTCATTTTCTTCCCCTTTATCCTGATGGTACCCCCCTTTCCCCACATTCCTGTACCTCTTTTACTTCTTGCTCTGAGATTTATAATGAACTCAACACGCTATCACTGAAAAGTATCAGTTGACTGCCCTATTGTTCCACTCACCATCTTTTAAGATTTCCTGACCAAAATTCCCTTTCTTGGACACCACTTCCTATATATGCTTTCTTTCCTATAAAAATGTAAACTCCTTGAGAGCAGGAACAAAAAAAAAACATTTTTGTGTTTGTAAACTTAGTGCTTAATACAGTAAGTACTGGACTTGGAATGTGGAAAATCTGAGTTCAAATTCCACTTTAAGAATGTGCTAGCTGTGTGGCCCTACACAAGTCACTGAACTCCATTCTCAGGTAAAATGGAAATAATAGTATCTATCTCAAAGAATTATTATGAAAATCCAATGAGATAGCATAGTATGAAGGTGGATGTGTATTTCATTAAATCATACATGTCTGACTCTTTAGGACTCCTTTCCTTGGGGTTTTCTTGGCAAAGACACTGGAGCGGTTTGCCATTTGCTTTTCTAGTCATCTTGATCTATATTTTGCCACTGGATCCAGATATGGCTCTGGAGAACAAAGTGAGGTTGGTGACCTTGCCCAGACTTAAATCCAACTCACTTGCAAGTCATGATATCACCTTCCTGATGTCAAGGTCCTCTTGGAAAAAGAAGAACAAACAACAATAAGGCAAACAAATTATTATCTGATGCCTAATTTGAATTCAGTTCTTAGTGACTCCAGACCTAGCATTCTATCTACTGAGCCAGCTGGCTGCTCCAGTGTAAGTATGACTCTTTGTAAACCTTAAAAGGCTATGTGTATGTTAGCTATTGATAATAAAAATGTTTTTATTCATTTAAGTTTAAAATTCCTCTTCATATGACATCTTAAAGAGTTCAGGGGTCCATATGAAATATGTATATAATAAAGTATGGGGGAATAATTCTGGATATCTCATAGTTCCTTAAGGTACATATGGAAACTGGAGTCTTTAACAAAGATGTTTGGTTATACTTATATAAATAGAATTTGTCTCCTCCTTCCATTCTTTCTCCCTTCTTGCCTGTCTTCATTCTTTCTTCCCTATAATTACACGTTTCCCTGTGACTTTTAAGAGTTGGCTGGCATTTTGTGAAGTTTAACCAAAAATATAAACTTTCAAAGGAAGATTTTTCTATTTCCCTGACAATATCAATTAAATTATTATACTCCAAAGCATTTCAGTTTTCTTAACTTTTAAGAACATGTTATTTGTGAATTTATTATATGCAAGTATAGTCTTAAATATATTATAGTAAGGCAAAGGAAATACCAAGTAATAGGAGCTAAGTGACAACCATTTCACAAGCTATTAATTCAAAGTTTGAGTATTTAAAAAAGGATTAATTTAATCAACATG
>JAJPUD010014413.1:5940-40741 GCA_023553655.1 Myrmecobius fasciatus | reverse complement strand
GAGGTGCTGTTCCCAGAAAGCCCTGCCCGCTCAGGGGGTGCTGAGCCCAAGAAGGGGGAAGTGCAAGGACCCAGTAAGTGTGGCAGAGATCTGGGTGGGGAGGCCTGGGAGAAGGGCTGCCTCACCATTCTAGATTGCAGGGGCAGTGAGTTTGACCTCACTTCTTCCTACAGGTGGTAAAGAAAAAAGCCTTGGGGGAAAGCCCACAGAGGGTGGCAGTGACTGGTTGAAACAGTTTGATGCAGTGCTGCCAGGTTACACCCTCAAGAGCCAGCTGGACATCCTGAGCCTTTTCAAGCAGGTGGGGCCATGGGATGGGAGAGGCAGTGCTGACAGAGCAGAGGGCCTCAGTGGGGCGGATTCAGGGGTTTGGAAAGGAACAATGATGCACACCAGTCTGATGTTCTGAGCATGGGCTGGTTCTGATGGTGTGGGATTATCTCTGTAGGAAAGCCCTGTCCCAGAGCTGCCTGCCCAACACTGCTACATCCACAACGTCTCCAATCTGGATGTCCGTCAGCTCTCTGCCCCACCCCCTGAAGAGCCTTCCCCTCCCCCTTCACCCTCAGCTCCCTCCCCTGCCAGCCCCCTGGCTGAACCCTCGGTCCCATCACCCCCACCCTTGGTTCCCTCACCTCCAATGCCTGAGGCAGCTCGCCCCAAGCCGAGAGCCCGGCCCCCCGAAGAAGGTGAGGATTCTCGACCTCCCCGGCTAAAGAAGTGGAAAGGGCTTCGCTGGAAACGATTACGGCTACTGCTGACGATCCAGAAGGGCGGTGGACGACGGGAGGGTGAGCGGGAGGTAGCTGAGTTCATGGAGCAGTTGGGCACTGCCCTCCGACCTGACAAGGTACCCCGAGATCTTCGGCGCTGCTGCTTCTGCCACGAAGAGGGTGATGGCGCTACCGATGGGCCTGCTCGGCTCCTCAACCTGGATCTAGACCTGTGGGTTCACCTCAATTGTGCCCTGTGGTCCACAGAGGTCTATGAAACTCAGGGGGGAGCACTGATGAATGTTGAGGGGGCCCTGCACCGGGGGCTTCTGACCAAGTGTTCACTATGCCAACGTACGGGAGCCACCAACAGCTGTAACAGACTGCGCTGTCCCAGTGTCTACCACTTTGCCTGTGCCATCCGGGCCAAGTGCATGTTCTTCAAGGATAAGACAATGCTGTGCCCGCTGCACAAGCTTAAAGGCCCCTGTGAGCAGGAGCTGAGTTCTTTTGCCGTTTTTCGCCGTGTCTACATCGAGCGGGATGAGGTGAAGCAGATCGCCAGCATCATCCAGCGTGGGGAGCGGCTCCATATGTTCCGGGTAGGGGGGCTGGTGTTCCATGCCATCGGGCAGCTCCTGCCCCACCAGATGGCCGATTTCCACAGTGCTACAGCCCTCTACCCGGTTGGTTATGAAGCCACTCGCATCTATTGGAGCTTACGCACCAACAACCGTCGATGCTGTTATCGCTGCTCCATCATTGAGAACAATGGGCGGCCTGAGTTCATCATCAAGGTCATGGAACAAGGCTTGGAGGACTTGGTCTTCACTGATGCATCTCCCCAGGGTGAGGCTCTTGGGACTAAGGGATCATGTACTGGGTGGGTGCCTCATCTTATCTATCCTCCCTTTGGTTGGAAGAACTACTTTCCAGCTCTAATCCACAGAAGTCTGTGATTTTTAGTCTTCCTTTTCCATTGTCAAGCATCCAGGAGATGGGGCAAGTTTTTCGGTGGTTCAATCTTAATCTTTCCTGCTGCTTCCCTTCCTCATTTGAGGTGAAGAGAACTACTTCCATTTCCCCATAGATTAAGTTCAGGCTTGTCTCAGCCTGATCCTAACTTGCCCTTATTTAGACCTAGTAGTAAATGGAGCCCTCACCAATGTTGACTATATTTGTGGTTAGAAATAGGGATAATTTTTTTTTTTTAATTCTTATTTTATATTCCTCATCGTCTATAGAACAGAGGAGGATTCCTGTTTTAGAGGTTCATGGGGGTCAAAAATTTAAAAATAGCTCTTATATCTTGGGAGAGTCCAGATTTTTTTTGGGAGGTGGGGGACAGGCTTTCTGATGGTCATTCAATTTCCTTCTCAGCTGTTTGGAACCGTATCATTGAGCCAGTGGCTGCTATGCGCAAGGAAGCTGACATGCTTCGGTTATTCCCAGAGTATCTTAAAGGAGAGGAGCTCTTTGGGTTGACAGTACATGCTGTCCTACGGATTGCAGAGTCGGTAAGGAGGGAGGAGAGCAGGCTGGGCTCATTGGTGTAGTGCTGCTGCTCCCCAGGGCCTGGGCTGTGATAGATTGCTCATTCTGTCCACAGCTGCCTGGGGTGGAAAGCTGTCACAACTACTTGTTTCGATATGGACGGCACCCACTGATGGAATTGCCACTTATGATCAACCCTACTGGCTGTGCCCGCTCTGAGCCCAAAATTCTCACTCACTACAAACGGTGAGCCTATTTGTGAAGGGAGGTTGGGATAGAACTAGCTTTGAGAGGGATGGAGGATTGGAGACCTTAGGGTTACAGAGGGGAGGAAATGGATTGAAAATTGAGACATCTTTTCCCTTGGAAAGGTTGGGGAATTATTCAGACATGTTAAATAGAAGAGGCTAGAGCCAGAGGGCTCCCGAAAGCTGCCTTGTTCTTCCTGCCTAACCAGCTAAGAGTTTGGGGGAGGTGGGTAGAGGGTGGGATAGTATTGCTGGGGAGAGATGCGGTAGGCAGGTATTTAATGGTGTGATTGATGGATGAGGGAGCCCTTCTCTAAGGGGCTCTGAGCTTAAAAGGGAGCCTTCAGAAGCACCTGGAGTGCTGGTGTTCACCTCCCCTAGGCTAAGGTGTCCCCAGGAATAATAATTGTAAGATTATTAAATCCTCACATTTGTATAGCATCTTATGCTTTTTTTCCCAAAGCACTTTCACATCCATTATCTCATTTGATCCTCACAACAACCTTATGAGGTAGGTAGGGCAGGTGATATTGCCTCTTTTTTTTTCAGATGAGAAAAACTGAGACCCAGAGGAGTTAATTGACTTGCCCAGGGTCACACAGCAAATCAAAAACATGAGCCAGATCTAGAACCCTGATCTCTTGACTGGTTCACTGCTTTCCCCACTATGCTGTTAGTGGATCCTTAGCTGGGATACAGGATGTCAGAAATTATTTTAAAGGAGTTTTGCCACTGCATGTGACCAAGCCCTAAGCAAGAGGCTTGGACTTGGTCTGCAGTGATACGAGATAACAGGCACTAACACAGCTTAGGTGGTTGCAGAGGGAAAAGGTGGGGTGGGGAAATAAGAAGCAGGGAGGTGGGGATGGGGGGAGGGAACTGGAGCCAAACATCACTCCATCACTTCCCTGCATCCAGTAGTCTGAGCAGAAACATAAGAACATATTGTTCCCACCTCAGGGAGAGTTTGTTGTCTTTATGTTTGTGGACTGAGGGAAAGGCAGACAGGAGTATATCAGTAGCTTTAGTTCCCTCTCCACTCAGAATATGAATGAATGAATGAATGAATGAATGAATGAATGAATGAATGAATGAAAAGACAAGGTCTGGGCCAGTGGTGGTTGAGGGAAGAGCACAGATGTTATGCTAGCCATGATAGAATGTCAATATATCCACATACCAGGGAATGGGAGAAATTTAGCTTATTTGACACCTGGACCCATCTCAGGTTTTCTGTACCCAGAGGAATGGGGGAACAAGTGGATCCTAATTGCTGTCCCCATCAGCAGGGGTGGAGACCCCTAGAGTAAGTTAGGACTCTACCTCTACTTGCCCAGGGCTATAGTTCCCTGGGCATGTGCCCATAACCTATTTGTCACATCCCAAGGTCAGGGGGTAGGTACAGATGGTTGTGTGCCCACTTGTTTTAGGGAAGGTTTGACTTGCCGTTTCTCCTGCTGTCCCCAGGCCTCACACCCTCAACAGCACCAGCATGTCCAAGGCGTACCAGAGCACCTTCACAGGCGAGACCAACACCCCATATAGCAAACAGTTTGTGCACTCCAAGTCATCCCAGTACCGGCGGCTGCGCACTGAGTGGAAGAACAATGTCTACCTGGCGCGATCTCGGATCCAGGGCCTGGGGCTGTACGCTGCCAAGGACCTGGAGAAGCACACGATGGTCATTGAGTACATTGGCACCATCATCCGCAATGAGGTGGCCAACCGTCGTGAGAAGATCTATGAGGAGCAGGTAAGGCCAAGGATGGGCAGCATCACAACTTGGCAAATTGGAGTTTTGAAGAGACCTTTGGGGAGACCCAGGAGTTGTGTTTCAATCCGTTTTTCCTCTTCTCTTCCCCTTTACAGAATCGAGGTATCTATATGTTTCGGATAAACAATGAGCATGTGATTGATGCCACGCTGACTGGAGGGCCTGCCAGGTAAGACAAACAGGAAGGGACACAGCCGGGGTAGAGCCGGTCCTGACTCCAATGGCCTTCAAGCCAGACTCCCCTGACACTGATCCCTCTTTGGTCTTTTCTGGTTCAGGTACATTAACCATTCATGTGCCCCCAACTGTGTGGCAGAGGTTGTGACCTTTGATAAGGAGGATAAGATCATTATCATCTCTAGCCGGCGCATCCCCAAAGGAGAGGAGGTGAGAGGAAGTGTTAGGCGCGATGTGATTTGTATTGTGGTTTCCTTTGAATTGTTTTTGTCCTAAAGCCCTGCTGGACTTGATTCTCTCTCCCTTCATTCCCCAGCTGACCTATGATTATCAGTTTGACTTTGAGGATGATCAGCACAAAATCCCCTGCCATTGTGGAGCCTGGAACTGCCGGAAGTGGATGAACTAAGCTCAGAGGCAGCTGGGCAGGGGAAGTCCTCCAAAGCCCTTCCCAAAAGAGTTGAAGGGGAGGAAAGCCAGGACCCAGAGTTGGGGCTGCTGGCTGACCAGAGCCCCAGGAGCAGGCTGGGTGGGGCTCAAGGCCCCAGGGCAGTGCCTATTCTGGGCACTAGGGATGACTTCCCTCCCCCACCACAGGCCCCAGGCTGGCATATCTGCCCCCAGCTCCAGGAGCCGACAGACAGAAACAGCCATTGGGCATCTCAGGTTCGGGGGTGGGGGGGGGGAGATTGGGTAAACATGGGCTGGGAACTACCCAGTAGTCTGGGAGGCGGCAGCAGAGACGGTGAGGAGGGTGGCAGCTTGGGTCTCCCAGCCCCAGTGCTCCCACTGACATCCCCAGTCCAACTCAAGGCTGCAAAGAGACTTGATTAAGCTTGACAATCCCAAAGGCTGGGTCCCCACACCCGGCCCCTGCCCGCTAGGTCCTGTCCCCACTTCCTAATCCCCTCCTTCCCTTTTCTCTCTGTCTCCCTCTTCTCCTCTGTGTTTCTCTGTCCCTCTTTCCATCTCTCTCTTTCTGGGTTGTTTCCTTGTTTCCTCTGACAAATGCAACACGAACGGAAAAGAGGCACCCAGTTGCCCGGGTGGGGCGGGCAAGGCAGGCAAGCTGGGCAAGGAGATCCTGCACCCACACCTACCTCATTTAAGTGTTGGATTTTTTGCTGTTTTGAAATGTGAGACCCTCTCCCCAGCCCTCTAATCCCTCAACCCCCTGTCTGAATTGGGGGTAGAGGAAGGGGAGGGAAAAAAGGAAAATCTTTAGAAAAAAAAATCTGTTTTTAACTGTGGGCATGGGGTAGTGACTACGGCTGATGGGAAGCAACTGAGAGAGGGTGACCTCTCGATCCCTTCAGAGGCTGGGCATCTTTCCTCTGAAGAAGTTGGGGGGGTGAGTGTTGGGGTTGTGTTTCAGAACCAGGGTGTTCTCTCTTGTACTCCCAACCCCATCATGAGCCCAGTGCCTCCCTCAGCCTCTCCTTGGAATTGGAGGGGGAAAAGAGGTTCTCTTGAGTTGTGTACCCATTCCCTGTGGGGCAGGTTGGGCCCAGAGCTCACTTACTTCCCCAGCCACCAAACTGCTGCTGGTCTGGTGGAAAAGGGAGGTGTTGGGGGTAGGGAAGCTTAGTGTCATCGTGGGGAGGGTGGGGTGGGGTATTTATCTATTTATAAGCCGGATTGTATATAGTCATGTGGGGCATGGGGGGCCAGCAGGAGGTGAGAACCCCTCCCCTCTCCCCCCCCACCCCCGGGGAGAGCAAATGTAAAACTACTAATTTTTGTGCTTTATATATTCTATATAAATATATCTATTTTCTTTCTACAAAACCAGTTTATAAATGGTAGGGGGTGAGGGGAGGGACACCTGGAGCTCCCCTTGTGGGGGGGCTACCCTCCATTATCCCAGACCTGCTGCCCTGCTCCTCCCCCTCCCCCTCTACTCCCTCCCCTGGCTGTGACTGCTGTAAATGTGAGGGAGGGGACAGGGGCTGGGCTCAGTTTCCCCACCCCCAGATGTACAGTTGGACTTTTATAACGCACAAAAGTGAGCTGGCCCCTAAGGGAGCCAGAGGGTGATGTCCCCTCCCTCCTTTCCTATTTCCTCCCTAAACTTGTGCTGCAGTTGATTGAACTTCTTCCTGGAGTGGGGAGGGGGGGGTGGGGGTGGGGTAGAGTAATTCCTAGGCCCCTCTCCGGTAGGGAGCCATAGGGTTGAAGATGAAGTTTTTATTCAGTTCTATCTTCTAGGGGCTGTGGGCAAAGGGCATTTTGTAATTATTTTAAAGAATCAAACATTTGGAACATGAGGATGAAGGTGATGCCAGCAGAGAGAGCTGGATCCGGGAGCCTAGTCGATGTTGTGTTTTTAGGTTTTTTTGTTTTGTTTTGTTGTTTTTTAAGTTTTATTTTAATTTGAGACAGAATTGGGTGGCAGTTGGGGGAAGAAGGCTGAAGTTTTTCTTTTTGTTTTTGTTTTTGTTTTTGTTTTTGTTTTTTTTAGGGAAAAAGCTGCTTCCTCAACTGTTTAAAGATACAAAAGTTTAAAAGAACTCCTTCCTCTCCCCCCTCCCCCCCTCAAGGAGCAAAGAGAAGGTGCTGCAAATAAACTGGCAGTGCTAGACACTGAGCTTCTCTACCACCACCACCCTTCCCCCTCCCCTGCCCTTCACCACCCCCAATCACTGGACCTCTTCCTTTCCAAAAAGCAAAAGGCCTAGGCTGCTGGGAGTGTCGAGCACTTGGGCCATACCCATTGGTAACTGGCCCCAGAAGGTTTGGCTCCAGACTGGGCTGGAGCCCAGGTTAGGATTTGGGATTGGGGAGGGATAGAGGCATGGGTGGGGGGGGGCAGACTTTGTAAGCATATACTAGGTATCTGATAGTCCTGTAGATCTTAGTGAGGAAACCTTATACAGTTTTTAATTTTTATATAAAATATAACTCAGACCCAAGCTGCAAGGTTGGAATTTTGTTTTGTTTTGTTTTAAGTTCCCTGCTTGTATAATTGCATCGGAAGCCCCCTCCCCCTTCCCCCCCCCCGTGTTTGCATTTTGGATTAATTTTACACTTGCACATATTCGATTTTCAGTTTCCCCATTTAAAGTCACCCCTTCACCTTCAGGACCCTCCTTCCCCCATTTCCCTTCCTCAGCCTCCCTTGGAAAAAAAAAATCGCTGACAAGTGTGAATCCCGTGAAGACTTTATTTTGTGTTGTGTATGCTGTACAGCAAGGTTTGTCTTTCGTAACAACAGATGAAATGACTCCCTCCCCCCCTTTTTTAAGGCCTCGCCCCTCCTGCCCCCCAAGCCCCTGTCCGTGGCATGTTTTGTATCGGCGATCATTATGAACTGTACATAATTTATGTTTGTGAGAGGCAAAGGGCAAGTTTTGGATTTTGCTTCTTCCAAGTTTGTTTTTAAAGGACAAATAAAAAGGAAAAAAAAAAAAAGCATTTTAAATACAAGTCGCCTGGAGTCGCTCGGTAGCGCCGCCGTCAGCGGCCAGGGGCCTGCACCCAACTGGGAGGGAAGGGGGAAAGGCGACGCCCCTCGGCCGCTCGCAGGCGACTAGTCTCTTCCGGAACGGGGGTGGGCGGAAGTTGAGTGGTGGCGACGGAAGTGACGAAGGGCGGATCTGGAAAGAAGCGGCCCAGCGGGCACGAAAGGAACTGGCGTGGAGCGGGATGGAGACGGTGAGAGAGAGCGAGCTCTGAGCCGGAGGGCTGGGCGGGGGCACCTCTGGCCTGGGTTCCTGCTGGGCTAAGGGAGGGCGCGAGGTCAAAGGATCTGCTTGGGGCGGCCCTTACCAGTAATCCCTGTCCCTCTGTGAGCGAGGGGCTACCCCTGCACTGAGATATCCCTGGGCCCCAAGGCTTCGGGAAGCTGGGTTGTAACCGGGACCTACGAGTCTCCCTCCTGTTTCTAGGCCCAGGACCCTCCAGGCAAGAGCAGCCCCAGGCTTCTGTCTTAAAAGGCGCTAGGGAGCACCGGGCTCCGGCCGCTAGTGCCAGCCCATTCTTGGGAAGCGTTCTCTTTGCGGGATCCTTCCTCCAAGAATCGTCCCGCCCATTTCACAGTACCCGCTATTCCTCCCTAAACTGATCTTTAAAAATAAACAAAAGTTGGTTTTCTTCCTTTGCAAAGGGGAAAATTTGTATCTCCAAAATTACATAGGGAAGACGTCAGTCCCGTAAATTTGAGAAAGTGCTCGTGACTGGGCTGGGAATCAGGAGAACTGGGTTCAAATAACAATTTTGCCATCAATGAACTGATTTGGGACAGGTTTCTTAACCTCTCTAGGCCCGGTTGGACCCAATGATGTCCAAAATCCTTGACAATTTTAAGATTCTGTGACATGGGACTTGGAAGTTAGCCAGCCAAGAGCTCACAGAGAGCTAACTTGTCCTCAGTCTAATCACCGAATAAAATTCAGGATAAGTTATGAAATTATTTATATGAAGTAAAAGGGTCCTTCCCTGCGGTTTAAGGAAGTGGCTAAGAAGAATTTGGCCAGCCTAGGGGGAATGTCCTTAAAAGAATGCCCTGGGGAGAACCGTGGCTATTTGATAATCCTCCATTTGCTTTTTCCCCACCCTGGGAAGTTCTTAAATTAATTTCTTGGGCTTGGCACATAGTAGGCACTCCATAATTATTTCATGTTTCTTGCTTGAGGTTCTAGACAGGCTCTCTTAAGTGTCTCTTTGTATCTCATGAGTGACTCTTTTTGTATCAAACAGGATAATATATGCAAAGATTATTATAAACTTTGAAGTGGTATGTAAACCTAGCTGTCATTGCTTTTCTAAGTGTCTTTGTCCAGGTTTGTCTCTGAATATAACTGACTAAATCTATACATTGGTATAGATTTGTATTTGTTCAAATCCAGTTTTCCAGTCCTTGTGTGCAAATGTGTAATCATCTTTGTCTAAATTACTCCCTTAAATTTATTTAGCATATTTGTTGGAAAGCAAGTTCATAAGAACTTTGATATCTCAGTTCCTTCTGTACCATCTCTGAGAGGTAAGAAGGAGCACAGATTTTTAAGGAGCAGATATTCCAAGTGAAAAAATAGTCAAAAGATGCTAAGGTTACTTATGTATCTGTCTATTCTGTGCTTTTCTCTCCTTTAGCTTTTTTAAAAAGAGCAGCTCTCTCTGACCATCTATGTCATCTTGTATATTGGTAATTCAAATAATCTGTGATTCCATCCACATAAGGTATTTTCTGCACCAATAAAAATTCTAGTTTTTCTATAGCTTAGATGGATGTATGAATCCTCCCTCCCCCCCAAAAAAAATCATCACTTGGTAACCACCCTTTTAGTAGTGAGTTTCTCTGAATTTAACGGATCTAATTATTAAACCTGTACTCTAAGCCATTCTGAGTTATTATAAGACTTGTTATTGTAATACAGTAATTTAATACCAAACAAAACTGAAAATTACCTTCATGCTATAATGAAGTATCACAGTGAAGTTTATTGGAAGATAACAAATATTTATTGAGTACTAGCCATATTTTCTGGTTTGGGAGATAAGATTTGCATATGAAAAAATTACACAACACAAGGTAGTATATAAGTGCCAAAATAGACAGCTGCTGCACTTCTTCGTTTCTTTCTTTGGGTGAGCTAGTCTTTGATTGTGTTATCTTGTCTGTGTTTTGAATATATCTTTCCTATGGAAATGTATGTATCTGCATTGCTCAGCAACCCTCACATGCAGGTGGCAAGATTTGTTCCAGTGGCATTGCCAAAATGTCACATGCCGTTGGCAGATTGCCTTGTGCTGCTAATAGCAGCAGTGGAAGGAGATTCTTGCTTTTTGGGGGGTGGGGGTGGGGAGCAGTTTTTTCAGCTTGCCTTTGCCCTTTTATTACTAGCTAGACAAAAGATCCCAGTCAAGACCTTTAGCCGCAGATAGTTTTTGGAACTATTCTCTTGACTATGTTGATTTGAAGCTACTAGTACAGCTAGAAATCAACATAAGTCCTTTTAGGCGTCATTGACATTACCAGACGTCCCAATTTGGGGAAATAGGATAGTTACTACTGAGTTAGGGGAAGAGGCAAGAACTGCTTCTCTACCTTCTCTGTGCCCTTAAGACAAGAAAGCAGAGGCAGCTGGTGTTTCTCCTGGATGTGAGACTCTGGCTAATCAAGTGGTACTAAAGTGCAGATCTGACCATGTCATTCTTTCCATTCAGTAAACATCTTTAGCTCCATATTTTCTCTGAGATCAGATATAAAATCTTCTGTTTGTCTTTCATATTTGGCCCATTTCTGCCTTTGAAGTTTTCTTACATCTTTCTGTCCTTTATATACCTTGAGATCTAGTGACCCTGACTTGCTGTTCTTCAAACAAGACACTCCATTTCCAAATTTTGAGCATTTTCACTGGCTATCCTTCATGCCTAGAGAGCTCTTCTTCCTTATCTTTAACTCTTGGCTTCTCTGGCTTTCTTCAAATCTCAGTTAAAATCCCCACTTTCTGCAAGAAGACCTCCTTAGTGTCTACCCCATATCTATCCTGTATATATGTATTTATACATAATTGTTTGCATGTTGTGAGGCTTAAATGAGAAACTATAAAATGCTCAGCACAGTATCTGGCACATGGTAAAAAGTGTTTAATAAATGTTTTGTTCCCTTGTTTTTGTTTCCCCATTAGACCGAACTATTTGTTTTTTGCCTTTCTTTGTATCCCCAGTACTTAGAGAAATGCCTGTTGCTTGTTGACTGATCAGCTGAATTGACTAAAGGGATTGGGAAGAAGCTTCTCAGCTACAGAATATGTTTTGATTTTACCCTTCAGTTATTCAACTTGTAATGACTGACTGGCTACCAGTAGGAACAAAGTGGCCTGGTCCTTACATTCGTGTTAGTTCTTGGGGAAGGAAGTAGTATCCCACTGTCCTGTTTTGGATTCCCATTGTAAATTCTTTGGGACTCAAGCCTTAGGCCCAAACTTTGGGCCACCTTCTCAGAAATTTTTGGAGCCTAGCCTAGCCTAGGCCAGAATCACTAGTGTCAGTTTTGAAGTCTTGTTTCTTTTTCCTGCCATACTTTATTGCTGGGGAAAGGGTACATTCAGGTGCCATAAAGAATATCATTTTAGTAGACCCTCAGTTAGTCTTAGTTTCTTTGTTTGTCCTTCTAGGTCAGTATTCCAGAGAGTGGTATGGAAAAATGCATCTCAGCTCTGGAAGGTAATGTATTTCATCATGATATAACTAAAGAAGGATGAATGCTTCTTTGAGAAGCCGTAGCCAAACTACAATTTTTGTCTTCATTTTTAATAGGTTTTGTTTTTCTCCCATTGCACATACTGGAGATGTCAGGGCTGAATCAACAGCCAGAGATACTAGGCCACTTCATAAGAATTACAATCAGTACTCTGATTGTAGTAGTTCTCCGTATCAGGACTTCTTAAATTTTTTCCATTCACAATTCCTTTTTACCAAAGAAATGTCTACATGATCCTGAGCATATAGATTTATAAAATAGGTCTGCAAACCCAACATTTACTGATTATAAAGCATAATTTTGGGACCCCCCACATTCATTTATGAGACCCCATATGGGGATGCAAAACAATTTAAGACACTATATACAGAACTGCAGGAATAATAGTACTTATTAAAATATTATCCTAAGTGATTTAGATAATTAGAGAGTTGGGTAGGGTTTCAGGGTAGGGTTCTATACAGTTGTCAGTAGGAGAACTAAAGGCTGGAAGACCACATTTAGAAGAACCTATTACATATTATTAAAGACTCTAGAGCCAGGAACCACCAGGCTTTTGTCACCCAGGATCTATAATTAGATCATCCTAAGTGTGTGCCCTCAATTCTGAGATGGTTTTGAAAACTTCTACAATTTCTCAGCCTCTCAAGTCAGGAGTGACTGTACTAGGGATGGGTACTAAAATCCAAGACATAGGGTTTAGCAGTCCTGTGGTGTTCCCAAACTTTCGGTTTTGAGCCATTATGAAAGAAGCCTGAATTACCTTTACAATTGCACCTCTCTGCTATGTAAAAGGCTTTATTTGGAACTTCCCAAGAAATCATGAAATGTTCTTGCATTTTTTAATTTTGAAAAAGATATGATTAATCCCTGTTATATTCCGGCTACTGCCCTAGGTGTTAAGGATCCAGATATAGCACAGACTGAGGAAAGGGATCAGGACTAGACCTGTAGTTTCATTGGTATAGGAAATCTCTTCCAACGGAGAAGTTCCATTTACCAATCCAATCACTATCTTCTCTGCACTTTTAGTGTTAGAGAATTGCCTAGAGTACGAACAAGTTAAGGGACTTGCCTGGAATCACACAGCTGGCATATATAAGGCTGACTTGATGTGTAAGGCTTCCTGGCAATCCTCTATCCACTATGCCACACTGCTTTCCTAGAACTTATCATTTAAATGGGTAGAAGGAAAGACATGTACACACATAACTATGACAATGAAAGAGTGCTCCAGGAAAAATCACATGTAAAATTTGAGCAAAGACCACTTTGATTTGGTTGGGATAAGAGAAAAGAATTCATGAAGGAATTGGTATCTAAGTTGAGTTTTAAAGGAAAGGGGAGATTTTCAGCATTGGGAGAGAAGAATGGAGAATTTTAAACTAAACAGGAGAAAAAGTAAAGATTTGAAGAGGAGTGAGAAATCGATGAGGAGATAGAAGTTGGTCTAGTCTGGCTTGAAAGTAGGATATGAAAAAATGAATAGTATGAAATAGGACCAGAAAGGTAGGTAGGATATTGAAAAGTTATGGAGAGCCTTGAATACCAGGGTAAGGAACTTTTAATTCATTAAGCAGTGAGCAGCCATTGGAAATTGTTGAAAAGATTACTGACATTAGGAAGATTTCTGAGGCAGCAGTATGAAGAAAGAATTGAGTGGAAAGCCAGTTAGGAGGTTCTAAATATGCTTTCCTGTCCCTTCTTCCCACTGTCCCCCCTTCCCCTCCCCATTCCTAGGATGGACCTTTATGTTAGCCTCAGGGACTCCAGAAGATCCCTGGGGTTTGAAGTAACGGCTGAGGATAAAAGAAGCAGGTCTCTTCCTTATATTAAAATAACAGCAAAAGCATGATATGAGGTAGGGCAGTGCAGGTCATAGATATTTTCCTTATCTTGACAAAGGATAAAAAGACTTAGCTGGAGATGGTCTTGGTGTTCAGTGGATCCTGAACTTGCCCTCTCTTCCAAGACCTGAGTACTGGTACAGACTATGGATTTTTCTTACCCTCCAAATAGACTTCCAGGATCCTACACCCAGCATAATCTGACCCTATACCTATCCTCAAAGCCTTAGAGGGTTGGAGGGGGATACAGGAAGCAAAACATCCCTTCCCACATGGTATTGAAATAGAAGGACTTGGTTAAGGCAGTCAGTCATATTCCCATCAAAAGCTCTTTGAAGAATCACAAGACTCTCTGCAGTTATTCTCTTGAAGAACAAGAAAGAATGAATAGACAGCTTCCAAAAGACTCTTCTATGGAGAACTCTGAATAGATCATTCTCTACCTGACAGGAATTGGCATAGTCCTGCTGAAAGATGATGGAATGGTCTCTATCTTGGGGAGACTGAGAATAAGTTTGGTGGGAGCAAGAAGAGCAAAGCAGATGGAATAGGGAGGGCTTCATGGAGAGCAAATCTTAAGAGATTTGGGAAACTACAGCCCTGGAGTATGTGTTCTTCCTCTTTGATAGAAAGGTGGGAGGATGGGACAGCAGAATGAAGGGAGAACACTAATCCCTTCATGCTATGCAGAGACACCAGAATCCAACAGTGCTGTCTATACCTGCTTCATGAAATCACATCGATGCTACGACTTGATTCCCACAAGCTCCAAACTGGTTGTGTTTGATACCTCCCTGCAGGTGAGTGAGGCTTTTATCTTTTACCCTTTCTCTGATACCTCATTCCAAAGTCATTACTTTGTAGGGCTACTCTTACCCTTCTTTTTGCTTATGTCTCTTAACCTCTTCCAGTTTCTGTCCTAGTGACCCTTCTCTATTACCCACACCCTGCCTGCAGGTAAAGAAAGCTTTCTTTGCCCTTGTCACAAATGGAGTTCGGGCAGCCCCGTTATGGGACAGCAAGAAACAGAGCTTTGTGGGTAAGCAAGAGTCCATGGGATGAATGATGTCATCATCCTAGGCATGGAGGGAAGTTGAGGGTAGCACTTGGGATTCCCTCATCTGAAGGCTGTGGGGAAGGCTATACAATTGCTAAGCATCCCTTTGGCTTCCAGGCATGCTGACCATCACTGACTTCATCAATATTTTACATCGCTACTACAAATCAGCCTTGGTAAGGAACCCACAGCCCTTTGATTCTGATACCAAAGTCAAGGACCACTGATTCCCCTTTAGTTCCCATTTCCAATCCTTGCTCACTGATTTTCCACAGTGTCTTCTTTGTGACCTCAATCTGCCATCCATAGCATATAGTTTTTGTCCCCGGCTCTACCTCCCAAGGAACAAGCTATCGGGGTTGATAGAACAGAGTGATAAAAACCTGAACACTGTTACCTCAATTCCAGGTACAGATCTACGAGCTTGAAGAACATAAGATAGAAACTTGGAGAGGTAGGGGATCACTGGGAGACAATGGGTTGGAACATTTCCTTGGGAAGCTGTTTTCTTTAGTGGCATTTTGTGTACAAACCATCTCTTCTTCTCTTAGAGGTGTATCTTCAGGATTCCTTTAAACCCCTTGTCTGCATCTCTCCTAATGCCAGGTGAGATGCCATTCACTTTTTCAAAATGGAAAAATGTCATCATCAAAAGGAACTCAGAAAGGGGGTGGTGGTGGTAGTGAGGGTGACCCCTAACCATGCATACTTTGTAGGTGATTTGACCTTGTTGACTGCCTCCAAACCGTTTATAACTTACAACTAGAGCTGAGTGTTACCCCTTCCTTACACAGCCTTTTTGATGCTGTTTCCTCACTGATCCGAAATAAGATCCATAGATTGCCAGTCATTGACCCCGATTCTGGCAACACTTTGTATATCCTCACCCACAAACGTATCCTCAAGTTCCTCAAGCTCTTTGTAAGTGCTATTTCTCTTCCTCTCTGACTTTTCCCATTACCACATATACTACAGTCAAGCCCAGATGGGCTGGGTTGGGGACTTGGTGTGTGAGGGCCGTTTGGAGGATCTGGCAGCCTGGTTGATTGGTCTCCCTACCAGATTGCAGAGTTTCCCAAACCGGACTTCATGTCTAAATCTCTGGAGGAGCTCCAGATAGGCACTTATGCCAACATTGCTCTTGTGCGGACCACCACACCTGTCTATGTTGCATTGGGCATCTTTGTTCAGCACCGGGTTTCTGCCTTGCCTGTGGTAGATGAGAAAGGTAAGGAATTGGGGAGAGAGAAAAGGGGTGGAGGGGGAAGTCTGTGTCCCCAAGGGTGTCTTGTGGGCAGTGATGGGCTTTCCGTTGCTGGATTCCAAGCCCCTGGTTATTTTCACAGGGCGTGTGGTGGACATCTACTCCAAATTTGATGTCATTGTGAGTGACTTCAGAGGGACCAGGTGGTAGGGAAAAGGAAGGAGGGATTGGGGAATGTGGGAAGGAAAAGGAGGAAATTCTTCTTTGTGGGTTCAGGAGCTTTGGAGATACTGGCCTCCACATTCTGATGTGAGAAAAGAACTGAATCCCTTACTGGTTAAGTGTGGCTTGGGAGATGACCCAGCTCTCCTGAACTCTCCATTTCTAGGGGGATGGGGTGGGATGGAATTGGGGTTTGAGGAATTGGAAACCATGCTTTTGGGGCTCTTTGCCCTCATTTTCCCAGAACCTGGCAGCTGAAAAGACCTATAACAACTTGGATATATCTGTCACAAAAGCACTACAGCATCGATCCCACTATTTTGAGGGTGTACTCAAGTGCTACCAGCATGAAACTCTGGAAACCATCATTAACAGGCTGGTGGAAGCTGAGGTGGGAAAGGAGAATCAAAAGACTTGGGAATGAAGGGAAAGCCATGACTACTTGGAATAAAGAGGGAGGATTGGAAATAGGGAAGTTACATCACTGAGGTTAGGCTGAAAGAACTGTTTCTTTCTCTCGATATCCTGTATCAGGTTCACCGGCTGGTGGTTGTGGAAGAAAACAATGTGGTAAAGGGCATCGTGTCACTCTCTGACATACTACAGGCCTTGGTGCTCAGAGGTGGAGAGAAGCCATGAGCTAGTTGGGAGCAATTCATAGAATGCACTATACCTCTTGATCAGTTGGCTGGGATGCTAGAGGCTTGGATCCCTTTTATGAAACTTACCCACTCACCCTACCTTACAGAGTGGGTATAAAGGAGTTGGAAAACACAGAAACCTATACACTTTGAAGGAATAACCTCTAGCCCAGGCAAACACCATCTACACTGGTTCCCTACCTGAACAGGGTACCCTCATCCTAAGTAATTCTGATCTCTGAGAGATCCCCAAATCCTCTCAGCAAAAACTCTGCTTTTATCTCCTGAAATATGTACCATGAAACTCTGTAAAAATTTTTATTCTTCCTACAAAAGGAGTTGGGGGAGGGGAAGAACAGTGCCATTTCCTCCTGTAATGATGTTTGTGAGGGAGTACAGCCTTTGAATTCTTGCTCTCTTTTTCCTTGCTTTGTCCCGTGTCTTGGGGAGTTGGAAAGGGAAGTTCAGGAAGGCTAGTTCAGATTTATTTTTCATAGTGATTTAATTAAAATGACAAGGACACATATCCTATAGTGTTGTGTTTTCTTTGGAGCTTTCAGCACTGATGGCCTTGACCTCTGCACCTATGGCCCCACATACATCCCTCTCTTAGAATAGGTTCGTTACATTCCACATCTCTCCTTTACCCAAACTTTGCCCTTCCATGCTCCCAGTCTTCTTTCCTTCTGTTATGACTGGGACCTGAGCTTAATCCCTTGTAGGTCCCATTTCTCCTTCAGACAGGAGTTAGGGCCCAACCCCCTCCCAGCACCATCACCCAGTACACCTCCCTGTGATGAATGTTCTAGGGACTCCTCCCCCCTCCCCAAGTGGTGCTGGGAAGGCAGGACTAGGCTTTGATTCTGCTGAACTGGCACAGTGTGTGAGTTTACAAATCCCTTTTATTGCCTCTGCTGCCTTTCCTAAAAACTGGGAATGGTTTGGGTGGCAAGGTAGGGAGAGAAACAGCTCCAGAGGAAACACATTTAATCCTCGCTTGAGTACTGACATGCAGACAGAAGCCATCAAATGGCTCCTTGAACAGTGAGTTAGGGAGACCTGGGATAGGGGGTGTTGGAGAGGGTGGGGGTTGGGCAGACAGGAGGGTCAAATGCTAGACTTCTGCCTTTCTTGCCTTTCTTGGATTTTGCTGTTTGACAGTTTCAGAACAACTCATTTTGTATTCTTGACAATATTTCCTATGCTACTTTTCTCAGTAAGTTGGGAAAGTTGTGGAAGAAAAGGCATGGGCTTCTGGGCATGCCTTTTCGAGGAAGGGTACAGGTCCTAAGATACTTCCTAATTAAAGAGGTCCTATTGTGATGGGCCACCATCACACCATTCTATGCCCCGAACAGCACATTCCTGAAACTGAGGGAGGTTTCTGAGTTGATTAGTTAGGAAGTATGCACATTCCATGGGGTCAGAGTAGTGGGGGAGAGTTTGGAGAGAAAACTTTAAAAAGAGTCTCAGGATTCTGGTAGGATAAGACCTTCATTCTTAGCTATCACAATCGCTGGAGCCAGGTAACTACAGGGGTTCAGGGCAGGAATGGGGTGGTTGAGTGGGAAGAGGAGACAGATAAGTAATGTATTGAGATCCTTTCTCTAAGGAATAATGAGGAAATGATTTGGAATTGGGATGCTTGAGTTTTTTGTATCTGCCTCTCTGGGAGTCATTTCAAAGGGAGGTTTAAAAAAGGGTAGAAAATGCTTTCTAATGATCCATTCTCCACCTACAATGATAACCATTGCTGATCCTCTCCTCTTCCCCTCCACTTTTTTTTTTTTTTTTTTTTTTGTTGCTGAGGCAATTGGGGTTAAGTGACTTGCCCAGGGTCACATGTCTGAGTCCAAATTTGAACTCAGATCCCTCTGACTTCAGGGCTGGTGCTCTATTCACTGCCCACCTAGCTGCCCCCACATACTCTTTTTCTTACCATATCTGTTTTAATTAAAGGGAAAGTGCAAACTTTTTTGTTTTGTTTTGTTTTTAACATTTCAGGATGGGGCAGATAGATAACATGGTGAATAAAGCACTAGCCCTGGAATCAGGAGGACCTGAGTTCAAATCCAACTCAAATACTTCCTAGCTGTGTGATCCTGGGCAAATTTAACCCCAATTGCCTCACAAAAAAAGAAAAAAAGAAAAGAAAACAAATCAGGATTTTTTGCTAACTACCACTACTTTTTCTGAGTCCCAAGAAATCTCGGGTTGAGGGGTTAATTTTGGAAGTCCCTCCATATTCCTCTACTGTTAATTCTTCCTTTTTTGAGGGGGTCATTGTTAAGGGAGGAATGTTATCTGTGCTAAACTACACCCTTCTCTACCTCCATTTGAAATGCTAGTATGGTTGCTATGCATGGTTGCTAAGTCTGCTTGGTGGGTTTGGCGTGGGCTGTTGGGAACCACCTGTAATAATACTGGGGGAAGGGGCCTTGAGAGCATTATAACACCATTTCCTACTCTCATTGTCTTAGCCAAAAGAACCAGTGATAGGTGTACATCCTAGGCAGCAGCAGGGGAAGTGCATTCAAAAAAGGGCAAGGGTGGTGGTGGGGAGGTTCTGCAAATGGAAACAGCCCCAGCATTTTGTTTGGCCTTCGTTTTGGCTTAGTTGCACAAGGGTTGGTGCAGAACTGGGAATAATTTCCATTCTACCCGTTTTTCCTAAAAGTGCAGGAACTCGCCCTAGAGCTGTGGGCATGACACGGAGTGATTCTCTCTTCTGGGTTAGTGGGGGAAGAGACAGCCATTATGATCCCTTCCTCCACTGGGAACACCTAGAACTAAGGTGAAAGATTGTGTGGTCTCCAAAGCAGAACCCTAGAGTCCTTGATGGCAAGAAAGTAAGGAGGGGTTGGGGGGCGGGACTTTAGAGCTTGCACAGCAGCTCTCAGCACTTGAGCTGAGCACGAAGCAACCGCCTCCTCCCTCTGCCGCTGAGAAGCGGGTTACTCATCTCCTGCACCCGCACCACCGCTAAAAATAGCCCCCCAGAGCCTTGAGGCCGCCCCCTCCCTTTCCCCTACCCCCAAGCTTGAAACAAGCAGAGAGTGGAGAGCGAAAAGACCTTGAATTCTGAGGGACATTTTCTTATCCTAGATCGAGAAACAAGCTAGAGTCAAGGAAAGCCAGGGATGAAACTCAAGTTATCTGGCCACCCACCTAACTGTAGAGTAATGGGTTAATAAGGCAGCAACGTTGGGTAGGGGGAGAAATGCTGAAGGCTGAAGAGGAGGAAGAGGAGGAGATGACCTTTGGTAGCGAGTTGAAGATCCTCTCCACTTTTCAACTGGTCCCACTTGGGTTTGGGGACAAGGGATGGAAGTAGGGAGTGTCCAGATCGGCAACCGAGGACTGCTGCGTGCTGTGTGGGAGAAGTAGCAACACAGAACAACTGCCCGTGTCACATGCACGCACACATACATACACACACACAGACACACGTGTGCTCGGGTATATATAATCCCCAGTCCTTGTGTACGCTGCTCTGCAGAGAGTACGGCTTCCTAAATTAGGAGGGGGCTCTTGGGGTGGGTGGGTGGGGGGTTGGGGTTCGGGTGGAGCAGGATGGTGGATGGGCCGCTGTTCTCCGAGGGGTCAGGCAGCCCTAGAAAGCCCCATGATGAAGAGTCTGCCGGCTGCTTATGGGTACAGAAGTCCAAGCTGTTAGTGATTGAAGTGAAGACCATCTCCTGTCATTACAGTCGCTGGGCCCCCGTTCACCAGCCCATGGACCCTACCGGGGGTCCTTGGGCCCAAGAATCTTCAAGCCGCAGGTGAGTCTGAGGGCTTAATTGGGAGAACAGGTTGGGAGAAGAGCACAAGGAAGGGCAATTTTAGGTCCTGACCTCTCCACTATTACCACTGATTGTATGATACTGCTTAACCTTCAATGTACTTCCACTCCCTTAAGCCAGGTGGGTCTAGTGTTACCTTGGGGAAGGGGGAGAATGAGAGGTGGACATGGATTAATGAATCCGACAGAGGGAGAAATTGTGTGAAGCTTACACGATTAAAGTGTGACAAAGAAGCAGTGTGTGTGAAGCTCCCCAGAGAATTTAAATAGTCATTGCAATCAAATATTCCATATTTATCCTAGTGCAACCCCTCCAAACCTGGTTCTAGCAAACGTTTCGCACCCCACCCCATTAGTTTTCAGGGCTAGCCTTTACTTCCCTGGTGGTTACCTCTGCTTGTTCCTAAACCTCATTGGTCGCTCACCTGGGTTCCTGCTTATTGTCCCAGGTATGGGCTGGGCCAGAAGCCCCCAGAGCGGCTGCTTCGCCGGGCATGGGTGCCCAGAGTGTTGCAAGAGGCAACCAACTGGGGGACAAGGCATCCACCCGAGATCCGACCAAGGGAGCAAGAGAAAAGGAAGGCGGCCTCTCAGGAGCGTGAAGCAAAAGAAATAGAGAGAAAACGGCGTAAGGGAGGTGGGGGTCGAAGTTGGAGCCCTCCAGATTTTTGCAGTTCAGAACCCCAGAGTCCGTTGGGCCGAGCGCGGGGCGGAAGGGGGTCCCGCCCTGAACCTGGCGATGTCTCTAAGACCGCCCAGCCTAAGGCCGGTCAGTTCCTTTGGTTGCCTAGGCATCTTGGGCCAGCCGTCCGCCCGCCCCGTCCAGCAGCACAGTCGCTGCGAGAGGCTGGGACCGTAGCTCGACTGGGGCTTCGGGTAGGGCGGCCATCCGGGCCTCCCAGTTATGAAGCCCACCTGCTCTTGAGAGGCGCCTCGGGACCGGTCCCTAGGAGGCGCTGGGACAGACCTCCACCCTACGTGGCTCCGCCTTCTTATGATGGCCCCCACCGGACCTTGGGGGCCAAACGGCCCCCGCAGCTTCCCCGACTGCCGGCCCCGTTAGCTCCGACTCCTACCCTAGAAGGCAAAGATGGAGAGGCGCGCCCCAAGAAGAAGCTGGATCCACGGATCTACCGCGACGTTCTAGGAGTGTGGGGGATTCGGAAGGGTCGGGGCAGCTTGGGTGGGTTTCCAGCTTGTGGAGGGCTGGGGCTTGGAGGGAAGACTTCAGACAAGGTCTCTGGGGTCTTTCCCGGGGGTCTCAATAGCAACTACAGTGAGAGCTATTCACAGCCTGGGGCTAACCAGATCACGAGAGCAGAAACATTAACCTCTGGCACCCCCCAAACGACACCCAGAACCAAGGTCCTTCTCAGAGACGTCTCTGAAGGGGAACGAGCAGGAGAACAGAGCCAGTCCCGTAAGACCTGGGGTCCTTCCCCCGGAGACCAGCCAGCTCAGCAGAGTCAAACCCTTCCTAGACCTTGGGCCCCTCGGGGACCGAGAGAGAAAGAGTCCCCGGGAGAGAAGGGTGGGTATCAGAGGTCTTCCAAGTTTCCAGCCGACTGGAAGGAGACCCATCAAGCTCACACTGTACCCCGCAGCCCGCACAGTTCTGTTGGGGAAAACGGTGTGTTTGTCATTGACGCCACGTGCGTTGTGATTCGTACCCACTTCATCCCGACCCCTCAAATCCAACACGTGCAGCTTTTGTCTTCCCCGGGTCCACGGGATGGGGGGGACTCCCCGGTTTTTCAGAAGCAGGGAAAAGAGGAGGGAGAGGAAGAGCAAGCCTTCACTTCCCCATGCCAAAAGCTGCTGCAGAATAGTCGGCTTTCTTATCATCCCAGGAAGGGCTGCTCGGATGCATGGGGTGAGGGTGTTGAAACCCGGGTACCGGAGGACCCCTCACTGGAGGAGCGCGCTTCCCGTATTCTGGGACTGCCGATCAGGGAGTTAGATCTGGGGGTGTCTCCCAATATCTGTAACTCGGACCCCGGTGGGCCCAACAGAACGGCTGCGAGGTGCGCGGATGTCACTCGGGGCCCAGAGCCGGCGGCGAAGGTTCTGCGTCCCGCCAGCAAGGGCTGGGCGCGGGATCCAGGGCCTTACGCCGGGGCCCTGAGGGAGGCTGTATCCCGCATTCGCCGCCATACAGCTCCGGACTCAGACTCGGATGAAGCCCCAGAGTGCGGCGCTCGGAGCTGTTCCTCGGAAGGGAGCGACACAGAAGCCTCGGGTACCTCCAGGCAGCCTAAGCAAAGCCTGCCCGGGGCCCTAGATATATCTGGGACCCCAGGAGACCAGGGAGAGGCCGGGTTCAGGGCCGGAGAGTTGAGAGACTGTATCCGGGAAATCCTGGATGTGATCTGCCAAACTGAGGAGGCGTTATTTCGGTCCCAGGGCTCAGCTCGGGGAAAGCAGGGAGGGGGACACCCCCAGCCATAGGTTCCCGGACAACGGACCTGGTCCTGCCCTCTATGGTTCCAGCTCACTGTACTTTTCACTCTTGCAGATTTCTCTGGCCTCTTCTCACTTTCTTCTATAACCCTATCCCTATATGTACCCCTAACTGGAGGTCCTAACAGTGGAATCAAAGGAACAAACAGCCATTTGAGTTTTTAAGCTTTTATTTTTTGAATGAGAAGTGGAATCATCTTATGTCTGGATCAATTCCATAACAATCCCAATTAAAGGGCTTACTAAACAAAGCCCAATAGTTGTTGGTTTGTTTTTAAACTGAATCCTGTCAAAATTATTTTGACCCAAGGAATTCATACCTCACTGCAGTATTGACTCCATCTATTCTTTTCTGACATACATGAACTAGACGACCTCCTTTTATATTGGACTATCTTTCATATCTCTTAAAATTTCAGAGTTGAAAAGGTCTTTAAAAATCCACCTACTTTACTCTTGAATAAGAATCCCAATAGCACCCCCTAACAGTAGTCATTCAGCCTTTCCTTGAATACCTCTAACGAGAAATAAACATATTCTGGAGACTGCCCGGGACACTTTTGGATAATTTTAATTGTTAGAAATGATTTCCTTGCCTCAAGCCTTAATTGACTCCCTTTTGACTTCAATCTTTTTGTTTTTAATGTTTTCTTTGGGACCACACAGAATAAATCAACGTGACAATCTTTCAAATATTTGGAGACCATTATCATTTTCGATCTAGGTTTTCAATTTAAACTTACCCAGTTCTTCCACCAATCTTTATAGGGAAGGAGTTAAAGACTGTTGCCCACTACCATGATCTAGTTTATTTTGAAAAGAATGATAACATAGGAAACAAAAGGGTCACAATTGGATAGGGAAGCACAGTAGAGATCAGATGTGCAGTTGAGTGAGGGATAATAACAGCAGGGATGATGAGGGTATTAGAGAAAGTATTAGGATAGAGGAGGAGAAGAAATGAGAAAGTGGCTAAGAAGGCTATGGAGGTAGAGTCTTGAAGCATTCTATAGTGGATTGGTTTGTTGGCAGGGTTTTTTTTAAAGAGGTTCCTGAAAGGAAGGAGGAGAAGATTCAAATCAGTAAGCTCAGGACTCCCACACTAAGTTAAGTTAGATTCATTTTATTTATTCATTTAATCAAGTTAGATTCATTTTAATCCAGAAAGGAAAATGAGCAAAGAGAGACTACTTAGTCTCCACAAAGAAGCTCCCTTTCACACATCCCTCCCATCTTTCTCAGCTTGGAGAATCCCAAGACCTAAAGAACTTCAGGAATCAACAAATTAAATGCTAAATATATTAATAAATAATATTATTAAATACATGTTATATATCAGGGTACTATGTTAGGTGCTGAGGATGCAAACACAAAAATTAATGGGTCTACTCTCAAGGAGCTTACAGTATGTGACAGAAGTGGCATGGGGATATACACAAATTCTGCCTCACTTAGATTCAATTCATGAAAGAGTTGAAACACCACCTCATGATGTCATTAGTCCTCTTCAAAAACAAAAGATAAGGGGCAGCTAGGTGGCACAGTGGATAGAGCACCAGCCCTGAAGTCAGAAGGACCTGAGTTCAAATCTGGTCTCAGACACTTCCTAGCTGTGTGACCCTGGGCAAGTCACTTAACCCCAATTGCCTCAGCAAAAAAGCAAAAAAAAAAAAAAAAAAGGATAAACAAGAGAGAATATAGAGCTAATCAAACAACCCAAGGTATTATTCCTAAAACATGTTACTTCATACAACAGAAGCTTCAGTGGCTCCTCTTTTTTTTTTTTTTAGCATTTCAAATCCTTTACTACCAAGCTCCAGACCACCTTCCCAGATCCACTGTACTTTCACACACACCCTGAGATCCATCCAAATTGACCCACTGGTAACTCTCCCATGATCTTCAATATCCCATCTCTGTGCCTTTACAAGACTGCTTCCACTAGTTCCAATGGTTCTGGAGTTATGGCACCTGGCTTCTAATCCTAAATCTGTTGCTACCTCTATGACCTGGGGGTCTCCCTAGGCCTCAGTTTCCTCATCAGTAAAACAAAAGGGTTGAACTGGCTGGCTTTAGGTCCAGAGATTGTTATTCTGTGCCAAAAATGCACTTTCTCTTTTCTTCCACTCATTAAATTCCTACAAAGCACAGTTCAAATTCTAACTCCTACATATGATTTTTCTGAATCCTCTCAGCTGCTCCCCTTCCAACCCCAAAATATATTTCCTTTATAAATACTGTTTATCTGTGTTATGTGTACATATTTTCTTAAAAAGAGGCAGCTAAATGGTACAATGGGGATGGGGATGAGAGGAGAGTGCTAGAACTAGAATCCAAAGGTGCTAGAACTAGAATCCAAAGGACCTAAGTTCTAATCTGACCCCAGATACTTCCTAGTTTATAACCTCTGTTTCCGCAGTTTCCTCAACGGTAAAACAGGGGTAATAATCACATCCACCTCATAGGATTCATGTGAAGATCAAATGAAATAATATTTGTAAAGGGGTTCGGCACATAGGTAGTGCTTAATAAATGCTTATTTCCTCAATAGGATATCCCTTCAAGGCATTTTTGTCTTTGTATCTCCAACTAGTGCATAGTAGATATTTAATAAATGTTGGTTGATTGATAGGAAGCCACTGGTGATTTAAATCAGAAAGGATAATATGGTAAGATTAATGTTTTAGGAATATCACTGTTGCAACTCTGTGGGACGGGAAAAGGGAGATTCTGGGGACAAGTAGGCATTATAAGGCTGAAAGGTGATGAGGAGCTTAATGATGAGGGACTGGTTTTGTACATAGAGAGTTCAGGGATGTATCCAAGAACTGTGGAGGTAAAATGCCCATTACTTTGCAACTGAGTGGATATGTGAGTGAAGGGTGCAGGACGATTCCAAGCTTGCAAACTTGGACAACTGGAAGTATGGCTTTACCATCTAAAGAAATATGGAACGAGGAGGTGAAGATTTCAGGCTCTAACAGCCAAAATGATCTATAGCCTGGGAGGTTGCACAATGACTATTGTACAGAATAGAACAGGAATGGTTTAATTGGGGCTAACATTAACCTTTATCTTAACTTCTAAGAACTAGAAAGGAAATGGGCAAAGTATGAAGTGATGGGCTAATAAGGCAGAATTGGGTTGGATGGGGAATCCCAATTTGTGCTGGAATGAAATTGGATCCCATGGGCTTTAATCTGTAAATTCCCCATGTGCTCCTTCTCTTTGCTGATTTCTACTTCATCTATGATTGTCACACTTTTCCCATGATGGAGTTGCAAGCCAGAAGGAAATTTGAGAGTGAAATTCATGTTAATCGTTGGGAAGCTAGAAGGGGGAGGGAGTTAGGTTGGAGTTAGCCAGTCAATTTAGTTGTGTTATTCTATGTGGTCACAGGGGGGCATACTTGTATTGAAGAATCTCCTTCCATTACAATCCAAATTGGATTCAATCAGATAAAGGGACATCAAAGACATCAATCAATAAAAATAGATTGAGTTGGCCCAGCTCTGAAAAGACCCTTCCATTCCCTCTTCAACCCCAAAGCCACTAACCATTCTAATGAAGGAAATCCAAGCTGGAACCCAGACATGGGTTTCATTTCCTTACTGACCCCTCAAATGGGTAGAATTTTGGAAAGAGTCACAAAGCTGATTAGATTCCTATTATCTTTACTTGGTTAGTTAACACTGCCTGCTTCTCTAACTACTATAGTGGAACAGAAGAGGGGTTTAAATACTGGTTTTTATTTGCTGTGTGACCACAGACTCCTTTATTTCTAAGATCACATAGCTATTAAATGATGCCATTTTAGAAATGTATAATAAAAATAGAGAAAAGATTTCTTAAATTGTGACAACCAATATACATTTACTACTATGTGTCAGCCAAATATTAGCAAATATTTGATCTTCACAGCAATCCTTTGGTAAGTACTGTGGTCCCCATTTGGGGGGCAATCAAAGGTCAGAGTCACACAGATAAACATCTGAGGTTGGATTTGAATTCAAGTTTTCCTGATTCCAAGCTCAGTTCTCTAACCACTGGGCTGCCAGCTTTGGGGAATAGCCCATATGTTCCACCTATCCTCATGATATCAATAGAAAGAAAGGAAAACTCCCAGTTCACCAATTGGACTCTGGCCAATTTATGGAAAGGCATGGACAAAAAGGGCACAGAATGGGCAGTCATAACTGGAATTTTAATTTTGCATTTTTGCAAGGAAAATTCTCATAGATCAAGTCCCAAATCTATTTGAGTGACCTTAGAAAGCCATTCAATCTTTCAAGGCCTAAATTTGTTCCTCTATAAAGAGAAAGGATTGGAATCAAGGATCTCTGAGGTTAGTGGTAAGTGCAATGCAAGGTCTTAAAGTTGAAGGATTTGGACTCAAATCATGTGTGACCAGAACAACTTACTTCATTTTCCTGGACATTCGAATCAAATATATTTTAAGGTAACTTTCAATCCCATGGAGCCCTTCTAATTCTAATATAATGTGATTCTTGCCTCTCACTGATTCTGGAGTCCATGGATGAATCACTCCATATTTTTGAGACTGTTTCCTTAGAAACAAAATGAGAATATTATTAGCAGTTACCTACCCAACAGGCCATTTTAAAGAAAGCGCTCTGTAAACCACCCTATAACTATGATCTATCACTCTTCTGTTGTTCAGTCATGTCTGACTTTTTATGACTTCATTTGCAGTTTTCTTAGCAAAGATACTAAAGTGGTTTGCCATTTTCTTCTCCATCTCTTTTTGCAGATGGGGAAACTGAGGCAAACTAAATTAAATGACTTGCTCACAGTCACACAGCTAATACATATCTGAAGTCATATTTGAGGGCTTAGCTGTCCCTCTTAATCCTGCCCCCACCAGACCAGCTTCCTCAAGTTTTTTCAGAAAAATTTCCCCATATTATCCTTGCTACAGAGAGGAAATTGCTCAGAATAGAATACTCTTAGGGAGTCCTATATATTCATCAATCTTTGTGACTTCTCTAAATTTTGACTCTTTTCCCTAGTCTCTGATCTGTGGTCCCTCTCCCAGCAAAGTCACTCTCTCCATAACCCTAAACCTAAAGCAGTTTAGTAAAACTAATTAATAATTAATAACAATGAGTCATAATATATACAATGATCCACATCTACTTCTTCAAAGAAGGGAAGGAGATACAATCTTACATTTCATCTCTGGGCCAAACTTAGTCATTACAATAAGTATTCAGTTTCATTTTTTGGTTGTTATATTGTTATATTATTTTCTTTTTTCTTCATGTTGCATCAGTTGATATATTTCTTCCCATACTTTTCTGTATACTCCATTTTCATTGATGTCTAGTTTTCTGATGATGGAGTGGCTGAAGGAGATAGGAAATGTCATTTACCCAATCATATTTTTTCCTTGTGGGTGGCTAGGGTCAGTGGTTGATGCTAGGGTACTAAGGAAAGGGAAAAAGGGAGAGTCAGGGGAGGAGTTATTGCTGGGCTTTGGGGGGAGTTGGGAGAGTCATGTCCCTGACTGGCCTTGTAGGGGTTCTGTGGGTGGGAGACTGGAGACTCCCTGCTGAGAAAATGACTTCTGAATCTGAATCTAAATTTAGCTCTGTCTGCTGGCTGGCCAGAGGCAGGATAAATGCCGCAGTCAACCTCCCCCACCTCACCCCCCACAGCTCATGGGTTCATGGACTGTTTACATAAAACAGGAGTTGGTGGTAGAGTTGTAGAGAAGGAGAGTAGTTGGCCTGGACTTCAAAGACAGAGGAATTTCTGACACATAGATAAAATAGCAGGGACTGCTATGACAGGTCCAGGACAGCCTGGATTCTTTCCTAATCACTGATTCTGTGACTACCACTCCTTAGTAAAAACTGTAGAACTTCTCTTCCATTTCAGGTAGTCATAGATATGTAGGTAAGAGAATACATAGGGGTCCCAAACAAGACCATGAACATAGTACAAAGAAGAGGTTGATCATTACAGGATTTGAACTCAGGTCCTCCTCACTTCAGGGCTGGTGCTCTATCCACTTCGCCACCTAGCTGCCCCCAAAAACTCTTAATAAGGAAAAGCTAGTTTAGAAAATTTGTTTCACATCACAGGGATTAGGGGCATGACACTCCTACATTCTGGAAAATCTGCTAAAAATTTTTTGGCCCCCTCTTTGTGCCAGAGAAGAAGTCTAGATTATTATGGTAATAAAAGATACAATCTGTATCTTTTATTACTATACAGATTTTTATACATTTATGACTTTCTAAAGTTTTTCTTTGTTATCTGCTGACCTTCATGTGCTGGCTTCCACAAAACTCCCCCCAAAATTCCCGTTTAATTTCTTACATCATCCCTGTTATATATTGAAATCGAGATGGGAAAAGTCATGATGAGGAAGGGATAACCGTATATATCTAGAGATAAAGAAAAAAAATGGTAGGAGATATATTTGTATACTTTTGCCTCTCCCTGACACTTCTACCTCACCAGGACATTATAGATCTTGACTTATAGCTAGAAAGAACATAAGAGATCTAAGTCTTCACTTTGTAGATGAGGCTCATCTTAGAAAGTTGAAGTACTTTGCCAAGGTTACACAGCTAATCAGTACAATAAACATTGTACTAGGGACTAAAATACTTTAGTCCCTAGGTTAATGGAAATAAAGCTTTGACCCAGATAACAGACCAAGCTCCTTCGGCTCTTAGAGTCTGCAACTTCTTTTAAATGCCAAATATACATTTTGTTGTTCATTCATTTTTAGTCATGTCCCTCTTCGGGTCAACTTATAGGATCAAACCTGGTCAAATTAATCCAGACCCTCAAAAGGCTATAAATTACAGAAGTACGAACACATTGCTAAAGAAAATCAGTGGAAGAGAGATTATTCTGGACAGGAATGATCAAGAAAGGTTTTATGGAGAAGTTAATATTTGAGTGAGATATTAAAGTATGGCTCAGCTGTCCATAAATTATAATTGAACAGGAGGACATTCCAAGAAGTAGTATGGGAAAGTACAACGAGTTCAAGCTTTCTGGTATAATCTTTGTGTACCCTATTCCCTCTTGTTTGTTGGAATTATCATTACTTTATATTTGGGCCCAGGATATTGATGATAATTCAAAGAGAATGCGTAGCAATGCAGTTTCTCAGCCTTCCCCCTGATTATCAAGAGTAGTTTCTGAGACTGGCCATTTTTCTTTCTTGAGAGTCTGAGAGAGAACTGATACTGAGTGAAACGAGCAGAACCAGGAGATCATTATACACAGCAACAACAGTATTACACGATGATCAATTCTGATGGACATGGCTCTCTGCAACAAATAATTGTCTCAAACCAGTTCCAATTGTTCACTGAAGAAAACCATATATACCCAGAGAAAGGGATATGAAATATGGACCACAACGTAACATTTTCATGATCTCTATTGATATTTGCTTGCATTGTGTTGCCTTTCTCTGATTTTCTTTTTTTTTTTCTTGTAGATAGGATTTTTCTTGCATAACTTGTCAAGTATTTCAATATTATTAACATGTAGTGGACTTCCTGCCATCTAGGGGAGGGGAGGGGACTGGGGGTAAAATTTGTAATGGAAAGCTTTGTAAAGATCAGTGCTGGGGAACTACCCATACATATGTTACACAAATAAAAAGCTTTAATTAAAAAAAAAAAAAAAAGGAAGAAAAACCTCACAAGAACACAGGGAATTGACCTGTTCGTGAACCCATAAAGCTGGGTCTCTCTTCCTGTGGCCCTTGAAAGATATTACCTGGATTCTGTGTTGTGAATTTTGCAGCTCTGAGATTGGGGATTGCCAAGAGGTTCTAATGTTGTCAATTATCTAAAATCTCAAGCAAATTAGAGATGAGGAGACTAATCTCCTATTTGATTTCTTTATTTATACTTTGTGGCCTAGAGTGTGGATTCTGGGAAAGGAAAAACCTCCCTTTTATTACTTTTCCAAGACTTTCTGGGGAGCACAATTTGGGAATTCCCTGGATATATCTTAAGAACTTGGAGGCTAAGTGGGAGGAGTTTTAGGAGATGGTTGGAGGTAGAAAACTCTATGTAATAGTGACTAATGGGTTTTCCTATGATCATTTAACTATCTGACAACCTCATATTAAGTTCTTTTTTTCCTATGACTATATGTGTATGGAGAGGGGGTTGTTTTTAGACTGAAAGAGATGATTCTATTTTGGGCTGAAGGCTCTAAAGTATTATAAAATGGGGGAAGAGGATAAACATTTATCAGGTGTCTACTATGTGCCAAGCACTGTGCTAAATACAAATATCTCATTTTGGTTCTTACAACAATCCTGTGAGGTAGATGCTATTATTCTCATTTTATGGTTTGGGGAGACTAGTCTAGGTGATTGGTGATAGTTATGCACTTTCTGTGAATTTAAGGGAGGCAACATATAAGCCAATTTGGATTGCTACCATTATTAGAGTACTCCAAGTATCTCATAATATACATATAAAATGTCACATACAGTCTGCAGGTCTGGCTCTAGTGTGGCTTGGATAACCAAATATCTCTAGATGGATAGTAGTAAATAACGAGTTCACAGATAACACAAAGCCCAAAGTAGCAGATCTGGGATCCAAATTCAGTAAAAGTCAGCTAAACATCTCTATTCAAGGACTTAAACACACATACGCACACACGCATATACACACACACACACACAGAGACTGAGACAGAGACAGAGAGAGAGAAAGTTTGGTATAAAAATTCATTAAATTCAACAGGGAAACAAGTAGGGCCAGGAAGAAGGGAGAAGAGGATTTAAGAGGAAGGATAGTAATAGGGAACAAATAGTCATAAAACAAACTTCTACTTAGAAGATGAATCAGCCTGGACAAGAAAAAAAGGAGTATTGGGAAAAAAGTCTATCATTCAAATTATATATTGTTATGTATTATTATATGTTATATGTAATTTCATATATTATACCATATGAATACATATATAAAATCGCACTTATCTTTTATTGCTTCTCCTTTGTAAAGATGGGGACATGGTACAAAGATAAGAAAAGGACAGGAGAATAATAGAATGGACAGATTACCACAAATTACCACAAAAGTGAATAAGATAAATTTACCCATAAAGTAGAAGATTTAGAAAACATAGCAAAATAATATGCTATTTATAAGAAAGACACATCAATCATAAAGATTTACAAAGAGTAAAAATAAGCATACGAAGGAGAATTTATTATTATGTTTCATGGAAATTTTAAGAAAACATACCTCAGACAAGACAATAACCTCATTCAAGACAATATTAAAAAGCAAAATTATTAAAAGAGATAACCAGAAAAAGCAAATTATACTTAAAGGCACCATTTTGTTGTTGAATAATTTTTATCACATACAGGTCTTTGTGACCCATTTGGGAATTTTCTTGTCAGAGGTACTGAAATGGTTTGCCATTTCTTTCTCCAGATCATTTTACAGGAAAAAATGAGGCAAAAATGGGGAAACTGAAGCTAACATGTTGAGTGTAATCCTAGTGTAATCTAGGATTACATCGTAAGTATCTGAGGTCAGATTTGAATTTAAGATGAATCTTCCTGACTCCAGGCCCAGAACTTTGTACCCTGCACCATTTAGGTCCCTAAATAGGCACCACAGAAAAGAAATATCAGTGCATGGAAACTTAATAGATATAGTTGAATGGCAAGGCAACTGAGAATTTAAAGTAAGAACTAATTGAACTGCAGGGAGAAATGCACAGAATAATTTCTCAGGACCTCAATGTATACTGTTACAGGCCTTGGTAAACCACATTAAAAAAAAAATTAAAGGCCTGAATAGAATTTTAGGAAGATTAGAGATGAGAGATATCTGACAATTAGTGAACGGGAATCTAAAGGAGTATACATATTTTTCAACTATGCTACACATCTTTGCAAAAACTGACCATGTGTTAGGGCATAAAAACCTCAATAAAATGCAAAAAGCTAGAACTATTAAGCATTTCCTTTACTAGCTACAGTGCAATAAAGTTTATTTTAAATAATAGACCTTTAAGGGAAAATATTCAAACTAAATTGGAGAATAACTAATTTAATCCTAAAGAACTGGGAAGTCAAATCAAAATTATAGAAACAACAAATAATTTCATCAAAAAAATGACAAAAATGACATAGCATACCAAAATTTTTGGGATGCAGTCAGTTTAGTCCTTAAGGGAAAATTTGTATCTATAAATTCTTTGATCAACAAAAGAGTAAAAACAGGGGCAGCTAGGTGGCTCAGTAGTTAGAGCACCAGCCCTGAAGTCAGGAGGACCTGAATTCAAATCTGGTCTCAGACACTTCCTAGCTGTGTGACCCTGGGCAAGTCATTTAACCCCAATTGCCTCAACAAAAAGCAAAAAAAAAAAGAGAGAGAGAGAGAGAGAGAATAGACCAATGAATTAGACATGTACTTTAAAAAGACTCGAAGAATAACAAATGAAGATAGATCCCGGTAAATAAAAAATAAGATTCTGAAAATTAATGACAAGATCAAACAATTGAAAGTAAATACCTATTTAATTTTTAAAATAAACTAAAATACATTAACTATAAACTAGTCTGATTTTAAGAGAGGAAAACCAAAATACCTATATCAAAAATGAAAAAAAAGAATTCACAAGTAATAAAGGAAATTAAGAGAAACTGTTTTGCTTAATTATTTACAAATAATAGTGGTAGTCTAAATAAAATGGATTAATATTTATAAAAGTATAAAATGTTAAGATTAACAGAATAAGAAGTAGAGAAATTAAATAACCTAATCTTAAAAAGAAATAAGATAAAAAATCCAGGTGTAAACGAATATATAAATGAATCCTACTATTCAAAAAATATTTTTTGATATAACAAACTGATAAAATGTAAAAAAGAGGAAATACTATTATATCTTTTCTATGATATAAATATTATCTTAATACCAAAAATAGAAAGAAAGCTGGGAAAGAAAACTATACACCAATATCCTGAATGAATAGTTACAAAAATATTAAATGAAATGTTAATAGAGCTTACAGCAACATATTAACAATATTCATTATTACCAGTTTGGATTTAGATTAGGAATATAAGGTTGATTTGATATTAGGAAAACTATAAAGTTAATGATAGATTATTAATATCACAATCAATAAAATTGCATATTATATCAATAGATGCTTTTTAAAGATTTTGCTTTGGTTTTTTTTGGGGGGGGGGCTTTCATTTTGTTTTTTTATTTTTTCACTTTCAACATTCATTTTTGTAAGATTTTTGAGTTCCAATTTTTTTCCTCCCTTATCTCCCCCTTTCCCAAGACAGCAAGGAACCTGATATAGTTTATATGTGTACAATCATTTTTAATATGTTTCCCAATTTGGCATGTAAGGGAGAAAAAGCCAGAACTAAAGGGAAAAGATACAAGAAAGAAAAAAAAGGCATAAACAAAACAAAAAAGGTTAAAATAGTATGCTTTGATCTGTATTCAGTCTCCAAAGTTATTTGTTTGGATGAAGATGGCATTTCACATCCCAAGTCTAATGGAATTGTCTTGGATCACTGTATTACTGAAAGAGCTAAGTCTATCATAGTTGATCATCACACAGTCTTGCTGTTACGGTGCACAATATCCTCCTAGTTCTGCTCACTTCACTGAGCATCAGTTCATGTAAGTCTTTCTGGACTTTTCTGAAATCAGCCTGTTCATTTTTAAAGATTTTTGACAAAATATAATCTCAATTTGTGTTTAAAAAACAAAACTAAAAAGCAAAGGAATAACTGAATCTTTCTTTAATATAGTAAGTTGTATGTATTTAAAACCTAGAGTTAGGTGGCGCAGTGGTTAGAGCACCAGCCCTGAAGTCAGGAGGACCTGAGTTCAAATGTGGTCTCAGACACTTAACATTCCCTAGCTGTGTGACCCTGGGCAAGTCACTTAACCCCAATTGCCT
>JAJPUD010014412.1:29799-40744 GCA_023553655.1 Myrmecobius fasciatus | reverse complement strand
ATCTTATCTAGCATGTATTAGATTACCTGTCATCTAGGGGTGGGGGGTGGGGGGAAGGAAAGGAAAAGCTTGGGAAAAAAAAGTTTTTTTTTGCAAAGGTCAATGTTGAAAGGTCACTCATATGTTTTGCAAATAAAAAGCTTTATTAAAAAATAATAAAATAAAATGCAAAAAAAAGAAATCTTAAAAGAGAGAAAGGAATTCACATGTGCAAAAATGTTTATGACAGCTCTTTTTGTAGTGACAAGAAGTTAGAAACTGAGTGGATGCTCATCAGTTGAAAAATGGTTGAATAAGTTACGGTATATTAATGTTATGGAATATTATTTGTTTTATAAGAAATGATCAGTAGGATAATTTCAGAGATGCCTGGAGAAACTGACATGAACTGATTATAAGTGAAATGAGCAGACCCAGGAGATCTTTTTACATGGCAACAAGGAGATCATACAATGATCAATTCCGATGGACATAGCTCTTTTCAACAATGAGATGATTGAGGTCAGTTTCAATGATCTTGTGATAAGAAAAACCATCTTCACCCAGAGAGATGATTGTGGGAACTGAGTGTGGGTCACAACATAGCATTTTCATTCTTTTTGTTGTTGTTTTCTTGCATTTTATTTTCTTTCTCATTTTAAAAAAATTTTTAATCTGATTTGTCTTGTTCAGCAAGATAATTGTATAAATGTGTAACATATATTTTTACCTTTGTTTAATGTATTTTGGATTATTTGCCATCGTGGGGGTGGAGAAAAGGGGGGATAATTGGAACACAAGGTTTTGCAACATCACTGTTGAAAAATTATCCATGCATATATGTTGAAAATAAAAAGCTTTAATTAAAAAATGATTCTTCAATAACCAGAATTTTTTTTAAAAAAGAGTTGGAGAGTAGAGCTTAGAAATTGAGGAAGCGTTCATCTAATGATAGCATCTTGAATTATATTTTCATGACCTAAAAAGACATAGATAAAAAAATTCAATTATATATAAAGTTGTGTAGGCTTTGCTCAAACATATACTAAAACTTCTACTAAGATGAATTGGTAGCTTCTTTGTAATTTAAAGAAATAGTTACTTGTGGCACTGAGAAATTAATGACTTGCCCATAGTCATTTAGATAGACTATATAAAAGTTAAGACTTAAGTCAGTCATTACATGGTCTGGTTGGAAAAGTTAATGCAAACAAAATAGTCATCTAGAATGAAACAGACAGAAGACAGAAGGAAGGAAGAGAAAAAGGAAAATAGAGGAGAGGGAAGAAAGGAAAAAAGACAGAAGGAAATAAGAGAGGGAGGAAGGAAGAAAGAAAGAATGGAAGTAAGGAAGAATGAAAGAAACAGAAAATTACTAAATATGAAACACACTAGAAACTTAGCAATAGGGGATGATGTCCATTGTAATCTTTATATTTTATATGGTTGTAACAAAGAGCCTGGTTCACATGTTTCACAAATGGAAAATGTTAGATATACTTCATCTTTTCAATGGATCTCTGCCACTCCCATCATTATGGGTATTTCCTTCATCAATGTATACATAAGTTTGTGTGTTTGTGGCAATAGCAAGATTATATAATGGGCAATTCTGATAGACCTGGATCTCATAAACAATGAGGTAATTCAGACCAGTTCCAAAGGTTTTGTGATGAAGAAAGCCATCTGCACCCAGAGAGAGGACAGTGGGAACTGAATGTGGACCACAACCTATGTTTTCACTCTTTTTGTTGTTGTTTTTTTGCATATTTTTTTGCTTTCTCATTTTTTTTGAATCTGATTTTTCTTGTGCAACATGATATTTGTGGAAATATGTATAGAGGAACTACACATAATTTAACATATATTGGATCACTTGCCAACTGGGGGGGAAAGAGAGGAAAAATTAGAACACAGGGTTTTGTAGGGATGTGTTGAAAATGATGCATGCATATATTTTGAAAATTAAAAAAATGTAATAAAAATAATTTTTTAAAAAAGTTTGTGTGTATACATTTATGGAGTCTATGCCTTGACCAATGAAGAGGCAAGAAACTCCCTTAATGACGCAGCTCATCTCTACCCCCTGCTAATTTTCTCCCAATTCAGAAATTTATAACTTCCACCTTGGAGAAATTATCATTGATAATTATCATTATCAATATCAATTATGATATTAAATATTTCTATTAGGAACATAGTTTATCTGCATCTGTCTGTTATTTACTGCATAGAAACTGGTATAGTGGAAAAAAACTTTGGAATGGGAATCAAGAAACACAGAAGTTAGTCCCACCACTAATACTTATGAGCTACATGACTTCTACTTATGTCATTTAACTTCTAGGCATCTTGTTCATTTTCTTATTTGTTAAATGAAGTGGTTTTGTTTGTTTACACTACTTGCCTCAAGTAAGTAGTGTGGAAAGTGCTTTGGAAATGCTGAGGTACTAGGAGAAATAGCCATGGAAGTTTGTATCTCTGTTGCCAATAATATGAAGGATCTTTGGAGGAAAAAAAAACCAAAACAAAACAAAACAAAAAAAGCTTATAGATTTTATAGAAGTTCTGGGTTTAGAAGTGAAAAAAAGAAAAGAAGCTTTTAAATGCAAGGAAGCTAAAGGGGAGTGTGTCTTGAGAGCTGACTCCAGAATAGTAAGGCCTTTTCCAATATCTATCTTTTATTCTCCAAAACTGTAATTTCACTCCATTACACTATTTGCTACTATCTTCGAATTAAAGACTCATTTAAATTAAAGAGCATCCTCCTTTAAAAATATAAATTTTCTAGGCAAGTTAACAAATTAGAGAAAATTGGTTCAGCTTGTACTTCCTAGAACTTGAGATAGATGCACTGATGGAATGTAAACTGGGATGTGAAGAATGGGGAAGAAGGAAGGATGCAGTAATTTGGAAGCATGGGAAATTTTGCAGAGCTGAACAAGCCTGGGTAAAAATGGAGAGCAACATGAGAGAATCTAAGTTCATGGAGATAAAAGGATTCAGAAAGTGATTGGCAACAAGTGATCCTTTTAAAAATTTTGTCCAGAATCACCATTTTGCAGAGCCAAGCAGGCAGAACTAGGAAAATATTGTGTTACAGCAATAGCGAGATTGTGTGATGATCAGTTATGATCAATTTGATTCTTCTCAGCAATTCAGTGACATGAGGAAATACCAACAATTTTTTTTGCTTTCCCAGAAAAGAGAGAAGGAACAGCTTCTCCTTTCCATCCTATCCCTCTCTCTGTCCCCCATTTTCTTTATTCCTTTTGGTCTCTTGTTGGAGCTCTAAAATTCAAGCTGTAATTATTAACACTATCTCAGCTATATTATGTGTCTAACCTATAGTAGAACTTTAATGAATCTTTATTTATTGGTTGATTAAAAGAAAGCATGCCATGGGCTAATCACCAAATATACCATTTTTTTGGGGGGGAAATATATTTTGAATTTCAAACGACTGATTGAATAATGAAGTTTTAGAAAATAACTCCTGTTTTTAAGTTTGGGGCTATCTCAATAATTGAATAAAAAGAGCTTCAGAGAAAAGTCAAATCAGTCATTTAAGGGAACAGTAATGGGATGTAAGGAGAACACTTCTACTGTAAGAGCACACACACAAAATCTGTGATCCTGCAACCTACCAAAGTCACCATGGACAAAAAGATGACTCTTGGTGGACAGTTTTGAATGGCAATGTTTTATTTTTATTTTTAGGTTATACATGTACATTCATTTTTTACTTATTTCCATAACAGTCTAGTTGGGAGAGAAAAATCAGAACAAAAGGGGAAAACTATGAGAAAAATAATACATAAGGAAAAAAAATTAAAAATAGTATGTTTTGATCTGCATTCGATCTCTATAGTTCTCTCTCTGGATGTGGATTACATTTTCCATCCAAAATTTCTCAGAACTGCCTTGGATTACTGAATTGCTGAGAAGAGCCAAGTCTCTCAGTATCAGTTCATGTAAATTTTTCCAGACTTTCCAAAATCAGTCTTTATTTCTTATGGAACAGTATTACATTACTTCCATATACCATTTGCCATTCAATCATTCCCCAACTGATAGACATCCATTCATATTCCACTTCTTTGCCACCATAAAAAAAGAGCTGCTCCAAATATTTTCACACATGTGGGTCCTTTTCCCTCTTTTATGATTTCTTTAAGATACAAACCCAGTAGTGGCATTGTTGGATCAAAGTGTTTGCAGTTTTGTAGTCTTTTAAGCATAGTTCCAAACTGATCTCCAGAATGGTTGGATCAGTTCACAACTATACCAACAATACATTAGTGTCTTGAATTATATTTTAAAATCTCTAAAATCTAAAAACTCTAAGTAGTTTTACAGTGCTCAAAGTGTAAGACCTTTTCAAATCATCAGGATCCCACAAGAATTTCTAATCTTTTTTTTTTCTTTTCTCTGTTTCTTGTCCTTTTTAGACTAGTTCTTACGTAAGAACATCTTTGTCCTACATCATAAGTTCCCAGGTGGCAAGAAAAAGAAAATGACATTGATTTAATAGGATAAGAAACTCATGAATTCAATGATATTGTGACTCAGAGTAAATACTAAAGAGAGGCAAAATCACATTCTTGTTTCTAACAACATTACTTAAAATTATTGAGGGTTTGTGGAATTTTTTTGGATATTAAGATGTCCTCTATTATAAAAAAATTAATTCTATCCAAGTTTCATTAGGCATATTTTTATTTAAAAAAATAATATTTTACTTTTCCCAACTACATGTATAAACAATTTAAATATTTTCCTCCAAATTTTGGGTTCCAAATTATCTCTCTTCCTCCAGCAACCTCCTGATTGAGAAAGGCAAATCATTTGATGTAGGTTATACATGTGTAGTCATGCAAATCACATTTCTATTCAAGTCATGTTATGAAAGAAAACAGATAAAAACTTTAAGAAAAATAAGGTAAAGAGCAAGTATCTCCAATCTGCTTTCAGGCTCCACCAATCCATAGTCCTTCAAAACTATCTTGGATTATTGTATTTGTGAGAATAAGTTATTCACAATGCATCCTGTTAAAAAGTTCTTACATTTTAGTATAATATTCTATCATAATCATTATATCAAGTTTTCGCCTTTCCCCAATTGATGGATGTCCCCTTAATTTCCAATTCTTTGACCAATTAAAAGAGTTGAGATAAATATTTTTATATAGAAATTTTTCCTATTTTTAAATGAATTTAAGATATTAACGACCATTTGGATTGTTTGGGATGGTGGTGGTAGGATTGCTGGGAGGAAGGGAATGCAGGAAGGCTTATAAAAGGGTGTTAGGCATGGGCAATTGTTTCAGGAAATTCCATCTTCTTTAGCATAATTTGAAATTTTATAATTAGAAAGCCCAAAATTTTACTTTCAACATTTACACAATGAGAGGAATGACTCCTAAGGAATCTGTGGGGACAAGAGGTTCCATTTGGAATGATAATAGTGTCTCTTTTCCTTCTGGGAAAAGAACAACAACATACAGTCCAGTCTCAAAAAATTTCACTCATGTTTCTAGTTCATATACTCCACATTCCAGGAATAATAATTCCCAGACTGTTCTTTCCTGAATAGCATTATGATTTTTCACAAAGTAAGGTAAAGAATGTAATGGTAAAGGAAGCTTTTTTTTTTTAATGAGGGGAGACCATTCCTCTAATTTCATTGGTGGAGGGAACTTCCAGTGGGAAAAACCCATTGACAAAATGTCAAAATGGACAAGGGTTCTGAAGCTCAGTCACCAGAGTTTCCTAGGGGCACTGAGGAGGTAAATGACTTGCGCCAGATTCCACAACCTATTTGTATGGAAGATGAATATTAAACTCAGGTTTTACTGACTACAAGACTGGCTTTTTAATACACTGTACCATGCCACCTTTCAGAAGAAATTTCTAATCTTAGAACATTAGTTTTAAAGGATATTAGTCGAATCATTTAGCCTAGGCTCTTTTTTTCCTCTTTTTTTTAAAATAAAGCTTTTATTTAAAAAACATATGCATTAGTAATTTTTCAACATTGACCCTTGCAAAACCTTGTGTTCCAAATTTTCCCCTCCTTCCTTCCATCCCCTTCACTAGAGAGCAGGTAATCCAATACATATTAAATATGTTAAAATATATGTTAAATCCAATATATGTATACATATTTATACAGTTAGCTTGCTGCACAGGAAAAATCCAATCAAGAAGGGAAAAAAACTGAGAAAAAACAAAATTCAAGCAAACAATAACAGAAAAAGTGAAAATGCTATGTTGTGGTCCATATTTAGTTCCTACAATCCTCTCTCTGTGTGTAGATGGCTCTCTTTATCACAAGATAATTGGAATTGATCTTTCTGTTAGAAAGAGCCACGACTATCAGAACTGATCATTGTATAATCTTGTCGTTGTCATGTACAATAATCTTCTGGGTTTGCTCATTTTACTTAGCATCAGTTCATGTAAGTCTCCCAAGGCCTCTCTAAAATCATCCTGCTGGATTCATATACTATAGTTTATTCAGCCATTCTCCAATTGATGGGCATCCACTCAGTTTCCAGCTTCTTGTCACTACAAAAAGGGCTGCCACAAATATTTTTGCACATGTGGGTCCCTTTCCCTCCTTTAAGATCTCTCTGGGATATAAGCCCAGTAGAAATGCTGATGGGTCAAAGGGCATGCACAATTTGAGAACTTTTTAAGCATAGTCCCAAATCATTCTCCAGAATGGCTGGATCCATTCATAATTCCACCAACAATGTATTAGTGTCCTAGTTTTCCCACATCCACTCCAACAGTCATCATTATCTTTTCTTGTCATCTTAGCCAATAGAGAGGTCTATAATGGTATCTCAGCATTGTCTTAATTTGCATTTCTCTGATCAATAGTGATTTAGAGTACCTTTTCATATGACTAGAAATGACTTTAATTTCTTCATCTGAAAATTGGCTGTTCATATACTTTGAACATTTATTAATTGGAGAATGGCTTGAATTCTTATAAATTTGAGTCAATTCTCTGTGTATTTTAGAAATGATAGTCTCTTTTTCCCTTTGCAAATGACTTACATAAGATTCTACAGCTCCATTGGGAAAACTGAAATTAGAATGTGGATGATTTACTTTTTAATATAGTGTTCTTTTTACTACATTGAAATTCCTTCTATGTAATAAACTTTTATAGCAGTGTGCTAATTGCTAAAATCACTCCTTTTCAGAAAGATTCTGACTTTTGTTCCCATACTCTTGCTGCATTCCAGAATGTACTTAAATGTCCATGTAGTACCAGCATTTCATGTATGAGTCATCAAATGTGTCATTTGTATATTCCATCATTCAAGAAATACTAATTAAGTGTTTATTATAGGTAAAATGCAAGTTTCTTGAGAGAAAAAATGTATAATTTTTGTCTTTCTATCTCTAACTTTCTCTCCAGTTCCTAGTAAAAACTGTAATGGATATTTGGAACTGAATGTTCCATGAGCATCTCAAACTTAGCATGTCAGAAACAGAACTTATATTTTCTCCAAAATCCTCTATTCTTTCAAACTTTATTATTATTGTTAAGTCAACACGTATCTAAATGGTGACTGATTAAGTTAAACTGTATGACAGACACTATGGAAAGTACTGGAAAAGCAATGTAAAAATTGAACCAGTTCCTGTACTCAAGGATAAGATTATTCTGGATGGAAAGGAATACATACATAGGAACATAAAAACAAAATACATTGTGAAAAATAATATCTAGCTTTGAAAAATGATCTAGTGAGTTGGTATTAAGATAGGATCCCTATAGTTGATGGCATTTGAAATAAGCTGAAAGGAAATGAGGGATCTTATAGAGCAGAAATGAGGAAGAAACAAGCACATTCCAGGAAGATGAGAAATCTGTGCTGCCATTGAGATAAGAAATGGAATAAGAACTGCAAACTCTCACAGATTCCATGTACCCAGAAAAAAAGAGCTAAAATATAAAACTGGAAACATATCTTTTTTTTTTTTGATCTGCTTTGGTACATTCTAAAAGGCTCATCATCAGTAAGGAATGTTTTGGCCATAGCACCTTTCAAAAACTTAAGTCTTTGAGAGATGGTAGTTTCCAAAGGAGATCTACCCCACTGAAATCAGATGTTCTTGAACTGTTTCAAAGAGATAATACTCTTGGCCAATTATTCCATAGCATTCTTCTTCTCAGAAACTAACATATTTTCCAACAATTCAGTCTAGTTAAATTAGAAGATTGGTGCCCATTTCCTGTGTTACATTACAAACTGAAATTGTGGATTTAGAACTAGATTCCATAAATACTTTAAACTCACCAGGTCAAAAACTGCATTTTTCTCTCCTTTCAGACTTTCCTTCCTCTAATTTTTCCCCTTATTTTTGATTACCAACATGCTTCCATTCATCCAAGACTGCATCTTTCATAACTACTAAATTGCTAAATTTTGACTTTTTAAACTTTCAAAACTTCTCCTATTCTTATAGCTACTATACTAGTTCAGATCTCTCCTCATGGCTCATCACTTATCTCCTGGAGTGTTACAATATACTTTTTTTTTTTGAGTCAATAGGGTTAAGTGACTTGCCCAGGGTCACACAGCTAGGAAGTGTCTGAGACCAAATTTGAATTCAGGTCCTCCTGACTTCAGGGCTGGTGCTGTATCCACTGTGCTATCTAGCTGCCCCTACAATACACTTTTGAGAAGTTTCCCTTCCTCAAACTTCTCCCCATTTTAATCCATCAAAAAGCAGAGTCTAGTTCCTAAAATATAGGTCTAATCATGTCAATCTTGCTTTCCTCCTGCCCCCATTCAAGAAACAACTAGTGACAATTACTTTGTGATCAACTACAAACTCTTAGTTTGGACATTTAAAATTCTTTATAATGTTTCCCCTTCCTATACATTGCTCCCTTTATATATCCTGTGATCTAGCTACACTGACCTGTTTGCTGTTTCCCATGGTGCTCCATTTCCACTAGTTGTTTCCTATACTGAGAATGTATTCTCTCCCCAAAGTATTTAATATTAATTTTGTAAATATACTGAATACATATGTGTATGTATATAAATGTATGTATATATCTCCATACATACACACACGTGTGTGTGTATGTGTTTTGTCACTGATACAAATACGTGCTTAATAAATCCTGGCTTACTGAGTTCTTATCCCAAAAGCTGGGGTCTTTTGGTTTATCAAACACTAAATTGCTATAGTTATTTGGTTTGTCCTGTAATCCTATCCTATTCCACTGATCGACTGCTCTATTTCTTAGCCAGTACCAAATGGTTTTGACGACTGCTGCTTTATAATATAGTTTTAGATCTGGTACATCAAGGCCACCTTCATCTGCCTTTTTTTTTTCATTAATTCCCTTGAGATTCTTGACCTTTTGTTCTTCCAAATGAACTTTTTTTTTTGCTAGATCTGTAAAATAGTTTCTTGGGAGTTTGATTAGTATGGCACTAAATAAGTAAATTAGTTTGGGTAGTACTGTAGTTTTTATTATATTTGCTCGGCCTACCCATGAACATTTTATGTTTTTCCAACTGATTATATCTGACTTTATTTGTGTGGAAAGTGTTTTGTAGTTTAGTTCATATAGTTTCTGACTTTTCTTTGGCACATAGATTCCAAAATATTTTATACTATCAACAGTTATTTTGAATGGAATTTCCTTTTGTATCTCTTGCTGCTGAACTTTGTTGGTAATCTATAAAAATGCTGATGATTTATGTTGATTTATTTTGTATCATGCAACTTTGCTAAATTTGTGAATTATTTCTGGTAACTTTTTAGTTGAGTCTCTAGGATACTCTAGGTATACCATCATGTCATCTGCAAAGAGTGATAATTTGGTTTCTTCATTACCTACTCTAATTCCTTTAATCTCTTTATCTTCTCTTACTGCCAAAGCTAACATTTCTAATACAATATTAAAAAGTAATGGTGACAGTGGGCAACCTTGTTTCACTCCTGATCTTACTGGGAATGGTTCTAGTTTGTCCCCATTACATATGATGCTTGCTGATAGTTTTAAGTAGATGCTACTAATCATTTTAAGGAAAAACCCATTTATTCCTATACTCTCTAGTGATTTTATTAGGAATAGGTGTTGGATTTTATCAAATGCTTTTTCTGCATCTATTGAGATAATCATATGATGTTTATCACTTTGGTTATTAATATAATTGATCATGCTGATAGTTTTCTTAATATTGAACCAGCCCTGTATTCCTGGTATAAATCCTACTTCGTCATAGTGTAGTCTTCTGAGGATTACTTTCTGTAATCTTATTGCTAGTATCTTATTTAGGATTTTTGCAAGAATATTCATTAGGGAAATTGGTCTATAGTTTTCTTTCTCTATTTTCACCCTACCTGGTTTGCTATCAGCACTATATCTGTATCATAAAAGGAATTTGGTAGTACACCTTCTTTCCCTATTTTTTCAAATAGTTTATATAGTATTGGAATTAATTGTTCTTTGAATGTTTGATAGAATTCACATGTAAATCCATCTGGGCGAGGAGATTTTATCTTAGGGAGTTGATTAATAGCTTGTTCTATTTCATTTTCTAAAATAGGGCTATTTAAATAGTTTATTTCCTCTTCTGTTAACCTGGACAGTCTTATTTTTGTAGATATTTCTCCATTTTGTTTAGATTATCAAATTTGTTGGCCTAAAGTTGGGCAAAGTAACTCCGAATTATTGCTCTAATTTCCTTTTCATTGGTGGAAAGTTCTCCCTATACTTCTGATTATATTAAATTAAAAAGTTTTTGTACAAATAAAACTAATGCAGACAAGATTAGGAGAGAAGCAATAAATTGGTAAATCATTTTTACATTTACATAAAGGCCTCATTTTTTATTATTAAAGCTTTTTATTTACAAAACATATGCATGGGTAATTTTTCAACATTGACCCTTGCAAAGCTTTCTGTTACAAATTTTTC
>JAJPUD010014412.1:1332-24799 GCA_023553655.1 Myrmecobius fasciatus | reverse complement strand
TTTGATTTTCCTCTTTCCTTTTTCTAATTAAATTAACTAGAGGTTTATCTATTTTGTTGGTTTTTTCATAAAACCAACTTTTAGTTTTATTTATTAATTCAATAGTTTTTTTACTTTCAATTTTACTAATCTCTCCTTTTATTTTTAGGATTTCAAGTTTGGTATTTGATTGGGGGTTTTTAATTTGTTCTTTCTCTAGCTTTTTTAGTTGCAAGCCCAATTCATTGATTTTCTCTTTTTCTATTTTATGCAAATAAGCATCTAGAGATATAAAATTTCCCCTTATTACCGCTTTGGCTGTATCGCACAAATTTTGGTATGTGGTCTCATTATTGTCATTCTCTTGAATGAAATTAGTAATTGTGTCTGTAATTTGCTGTTTCACCCATTCATTCTTTATGATAAAATTATTTAGTTTCCAATTGCTTTTTGGTCTATTTTCTCCTGGCCTTATATTGCATGTGATTTTTATTCCGTCATGATCTGAAAAAAATGCATTTATTATTTCTGCCTTCCTGCATTTGATTTTGAGGTTTTTGTGTCCTAGCACATGGTCAATTTTTGTATAAGTTCCATGGACTGCTGAGAAAAAAGTAAACTCCTTTCTGTCTCCATTTAATTTCCTCCAAAGATCTATCATACCTAACTTTTCTAACATTTTGTTTACCTCCTTAACTTCTTTCTTATTTATTTTGTGGTTTGATTTATCAAGTTCTGAGAGAGGGAGGTTGAGATCCCCCACTATTATAGTTTTGCTGTCTATTTCTTCTTGCATCTCTCTGAACCTTTCCTCTAGGAATTTCCATGCTATACCACTTGGTGCATATATGTTTAGTATTGATATTGTTTCATCATCTATGGTACCCTTTAGGAACATATAATTTCCTTCTTTGTCTCTTTTAATTAAGTCTATCTTTGCTTTTACTTGATCTGAGATCAGGATTGCTACCCCTGCTGTTTTTTGTTCACCTGAAGCATAATAAATTCTGCTCCAGCCTTTTACCTTCACCCTGTATGTATCTCTATGTTTTAGATGTGTTTCTTGTATACAACATATTGTTGGATTCTGGTTTTTAATCCAATCTGCTATCTGCTTCTGCTTTAAGGGAGAGTTCATTCCATTCACGTTCACAGTTAAAATAACTAATTCTGTATTTCCTGCCATCTTATTTACTCTAGCTTATGCTTTTCTCTTTCTTATCCCCTTTCCCTTCTCCCTACTATTTTTGCTTTTGAAAACCACTTCCCTCAAACAATCCTTCCCCTTTAGAGCCCCACCCACCCCTTTTTCCCCCCTTTCCCTCCAGCTTCCTTATAAGTGCGTCTATTCATTTCTAAAATATATAGAGAATTGACTCATAAGAATTCAAACCACTCTGTAATCGATAAATGGTCAAAGGATATGAACAGACAATTTTCAGATGATGAAATTAAAACTATTTCTGCTCATATGAAAACGTACTCCGAATCACTATTGATCAGAGAAATACAAATTAAGACAACTCTGAGATAACACTACACACCTGTCAGATTGGCTAAGATGACAGGAAAAGATAATGATGAATGTTGTAGGGAATGTGGGAAAACTGGAACACTGATGCATTGTTGGTGGAACTGTGAAAGGATCCAACCATTCTGGAGAGCAATTTGGAGCTATGCTCAAAAAGTTATCAAACTGTGCATACCCTTTAATCCAGCAGCATTTCTATTGGGCTTATATCCCAAAGATATCTTAGAGGAGGGAAAGGGACCCACATTTGCAAGAATGTTTGTGGCAGCCCTTTTTGTAGTGCCTAGAAACTGGAAACTGAAGGGATGCCCATCAATTGGAGAGTGGCTGAATAAATTACGGTATAAGAATGTTATGGAATATTATTGTTCTGTAAGAAACGACCAACAAAATTATTTTAGAGAGGCCTGGAAAGACTTGCATTAACTGATGCTGAGAGAAATGAGCAGAACCAGGAGATTATTATACACAGCAACAACAAGAGTATATAATGATCAATTCTGATGTACATGGTTCTCTTCAACAATGAGATGTTTTAAACCAGTTCCAGTTGTTTTGTGCTGAAGAAAGCCATATACACCAGGGAGAGGCCTGTGGAATCTGTGTGGACCATAACATAGCATTTTCACATTCTCTGTTGATGTTTGCTTGCATTTTGTTTTCCTTCTCATGTTGTTTTTTTTTTTCTTGTAGCTCTGATTTTTCTTGTACAGCAAGATAACTATATAAATATGTATACATAAAAAAGAAAGTAAAGCTACAAAATTATGAAAAGAAGTAAGCAAGCAAATGAAAACACCCAAGAGATATAAGAAGGAACTATGCTCCCACACTAGACTTTTTTGCATAGTTAGTAGGGGGAGTCAAGAGACTTCAACACTGCACATATTTTTTGGATTTTTACGTATATTAGTCAATTTTTACTAATTTTATTTCCACCTCTATCTCTTTGCAATTTTAAAGAATTCTTTGTTATATGGAATAGATTTCTGCAAAGAGGAACATGGGAAAATTTTTGGGCTATGTGAAGCAGAATATATCAAGAAAATTATTTTTAAAATAAAAGATGTCTTTTAGTTTTAATATTCTAAACCTGAACCTCCTTCTCTTACCTCAAAAGTATTTTCATCCACAGAACAAAAATTTATAGTTATTCAATAGCAATCATAATTCATCTTGTGAAATCTTTATATCTGAATCATAAATTTGAATCAAGATTGTGACTGTTGTAAGAGATTTAACACTCATCCTTTGATCTGATTTTATGATTTCCTCCAAGGCAGGAACAAACATATTTATTAAACATTTGATATGCTAAAGTTGCTTCAGGCACTGATAGAAGTCATTAAAAAATTACTGAATATTTGGAATTTAACACAGGCAACTCTCGAGCTCCCTTAGATAATCAAATGATAGCTACATTTATTTCTCTAGCTCAGTAACAAATCTAATGTCAAAGGATTTGAAACATAATGTTTGGAACTTTCCAGTACATAAGTGGAGGAAAATGTTTTACTGAATATTTCCTGCCTACCTAAATTATTGAAGCCTATGAGAATGCACAAGAGTTGGGTGATTTAAATTCGCCTCCACAGGAACCTTTGATTAAAAAAACTAAACATGAATAATTTCTTTATGAAATAATATAATTCTGACATTTTTTCAATGAATAGTTAATACCAGTTAGGTTTGAGTGACTCGTTTTTGGATAACTAGTATTTTGAAAAGAATGTCAAGATATGACATTATGCATATATTTTTGATAGCCTTGGTAAGGTTATAACAAAACAGTGACCCAAGCACCATATGCAAATTTCATTGTATGAAGTTAATATTTAAACTTTTTAAACATGTTAAATATTTTCTTGGAAAATGTATCAATTATTCATGAATGTAATATAAGATGTTGCCTTTCATGATTGCCACCCTGAGTGCTCTAAGTGCTCTTGGCATAATCTCCTCCCTCTTACAATCCTACTGATATCATTTTGCTCCTGCTCTTTCCCTTTACTCCTCTTTTCCAGCCACACACAGCTGACTAATCCCATGGGACATTCATCCTCATGCTCTGTCCTCATTGGCTACTTCATTATTTCTAACCCCTTTAACCCAAATCTCCTCACAGCCTCTCTTGTTAAGTTTCTGGCTCTCATACGAGAGAACTTCAACATAAATATTATTACAAACACCCTAACCTTCCTCAGTTTACTCACTTCCCATTACATAATCTTTCACTTCACCATAGCTACTAATAAATATGCTCATGCCCTTGATTTTTCCATCAATCTCAATTACTCAACATCCATGTTGATGAACTCTGAAATTCTTTTATTTATTTGTAATCTACTGTCATTTATCTTTTCCTCCTATTCTGCAGATTCAAATTCTGTTCTTTATTCTCACCACAACCTCCAATTCCTCAACCCTTTACTTCTTGCTAATAGCTGGCATTGGCCACACTCTCTATCTTTCCCTATCTTGACCCTTTGACAAAACAGTCCAGTTCTATACACTTTTCTTGCATCTGTTGCTTCTTTTTCTTATAGAAAACCTTATTTTTACCAAACTTCAGCCTTGAATTACTCCTACCATCTTTTACCTTTGCTCTTAATCTGGTCCCCAGAGGTAACATTAAATTCAAAGTCAAGAAAGAGCCTGGGAAAATGAGCAAGCCACAAAAAAATCTGATTTTTTAAAAAAGCTAATTTTGTCACAGCAAAAGTTCAAGACCTAAACTGAGAAGAGGACAGTGATGTCAAAACATTTACAAGCAAAACCTCTAAGAGGTTAAAAAAATGAAGATTGAACACAAATTCTAACTAGAATTCCTAGAAGAATTAATAGAGATAGAGATAGAAACACAGAAAACACAGAAAACTGATTTTAAAAATCAAATAAAAGGAATAGAGAAAAAGTTGAGAAAATAAATGAGGATAATGTAAGAAAATTATGAAAAGAAAATTAAAAGCTTGGTAAATAATACTGAAGAAAATTGACTCATTAAAACAAGAATTAGACAAATGGTAAAAGAGGTTCAAAATTTCACTGAAGAAAATAATTCCTTAAATATCAGACTTGAGAAAGTGGAAGACAATGATTCTATGAGGCATCAAGAAACAACAAAACATAGTTAAAGAATGAAAAATAATAGAAGAAAAAAACTGATTTCTAAAATAGATTTTAAAACATAATTTAAGAATTATGGACATTTTTTTGAGAAATCACAAAGGAAAACTTCTGAGATATCTGAGAGCTAGAGGACAAAATAGAAATTGAAACAATTAATTTGTGATCTCCTGAAAGAAAACCACAAATCAAATTACATTTGATTTGGAATATCATAGCCAAATTCCAGGATTCTGAAGAAAAGTAGAAAATATTTCAAGTAATCAAAAGAATCAATTTAAATACCATAGAGTATAAAGGAATTCAAGGTTTAGAATATGACATTACAGAAGATGTTATTTCTCCAATATTTAGGGAATATTTAGGGAACATTTTGTAATCAATTTAAGGAAAAAGTTTTTTGAATAAAAATGAATGTTGGACTTCAACAAAAAGTCTCTTCTGCATCTATAATTGAGAACTGAGTCAAATCTATAACAATAAGATCCATTCAATCAATTGATAAACAGTCAAAGGATATTAGAAGATTGTTTTCAGAAAATATCAAAACTATCAACAGTTATGCACAAATTGCTCTAGATCCCTAATAATTAGAGAATTGCAAATTAAAACAACTCTGAGGTATCACATCATACCTATCAAATTTGTTTATGTGATAAATGTAATAACAAATGACAAATTCTAGAGGTGATGTGGACAAATGGGGAGTTATGTTTAGGAAATTGGGAACTGGTCCAGCTATTCTGACAATGAATTTGGAACAAGATATAGCGCATTAAACTTTAAAAACTGATATAGCAATACTTCTACTATGTCTATATCCCAGAGTGACCAAAGAAAAAAGAAAAGGTCTCACATGTATAATTATGTATTATATCAGCTCTTTTTGTAATGGCAAAGAATCAAAAACTAAGTTAATATCCATAGACTGAGGAATGCTTAAACAAATTGTTGTGATGGAAATTGTGCTGTAAGAAATGACAAAATAAATGGTTTCAGAGAAACCCGGGAAGAATTTTATAAACTGAAATAAAGTGAAGTGAGCAGAACCAGAACTTTGTATGCAATAACCGTAATATTGTAATGATCATCACATGATCCATAAAAAATTCAGAAGATCCATGATGAAAAAGTATATCTACTTTCAGAGAGAGATAGAACTCCAAGTGCAGACTAAAGTATATAACTTTTTTCACTTTCTTTATCTTGCTTTTCTTTTTGTAACATGGCTAGAATGGAAATAATTTTTTGCATCACTTTACATATATAAGAGTATCACATTTTACTTTCTCAATGGATCAGGCTAGGGCTGGAAGAGTGAGAGAATTTGAAACTAAAAATAAAAATTATTTTTGAAAAGAAAAAAAGTTCCCATGTAATAAGTTTGTAAGTAGTTATCCTTTTGAAAGATGAGATAAGAAAAAATACTTATAGAAATTATTTTTTGTGTTTCAGATGGATATTTCATTTTTAAACCTGCAGGGAAGATTCAGTTGAGATTAAGGAACATAAATTTTTAGTATACCAAGTTAGAAAAATTTTATAATTGTCTCCAGCTCTTTTCAATAGCACAATAGAAAGTAGTTCAGAAAGAGGCACAGACAAGCAGCAGTTTCAAAATTACTAATATAATTGAAAAATAAAAGTACACATTATGAAATGGAGTCTGGAAGTAGAGGAATGGTCTGGATTTTACTAATAGATTTTTTTTTTTTGGCAAAATATAGGCTTAGAATGTAGCATTTTGTGAGAATCTATGTTGGAGTCAAGTAATTGCTTTTAAACTCTTTTACCTAGAGGACAAATATTTCCTTGCTCCTATTTTTTGGAAGATATTTTTGGATTATACTATTCAAAATGTTGTTTTGAAATCATTAAAAAAAATTTTAAGACTATTATAACTCACTCTACCATCTTGTTAAAAAGCTGTTGTGTCATATACTTCCAGGAAAGTGTAGCCTTAAGATAGAGTCTTCAAAAGCCCAAAGTCAAGTTCACTCCACCCTTAGACTTTGGAGTAAAGTACTTTTAGAACATCAATGTTAATATTAATTTATCCACTATTTGTAATCCATAAATAACTTGGAGGCTATGGATTTACATAAATGCATTAAAAACTTAAAAAAATCTTAATAGTGACAAAGTTTAGAATTGAAAAAAATTTACAAATGAAGAAAAACATAGTTTTTGTACCATGAGGACCTTGAATTGGCCTGAAGGTAAACTCAGTTAAAGACATTTAAAATGAAGAAAGAAGGAATGTGTGTACTTAAGTAGTTACTTAAGTAGTTAATAATTCAGAACAGGCTCCTATCTAGTTTAATTCAATTGGGGATTTAATTTCATTTTTTTCATTACTCTTACATTTCTAAGTGAAGGATGAAAATTGATTTAAGTGTATTCAAAACTACATAACAAATGGTTCTGATAAATGGAATTACAATAGAGGAAAAAGTGCCACTGTAGCTCAATAGAATTACTTGATACACATTAATTCATGAATTTCTTCTTTACTCATATAAAGTGCAGTGGGCACTGTAAATCATACTGTCCTATATAGAAATTGAGTTTTTTTATTTAAAAAAAAAATCTACCTTAAGATAAGAAAAGAAGAAAGAGAGAGAATGAAAAGAGAACAAGCCATAAAGTAATACTAGAGATATTAACATCAGCACAGCACATTGCTTACAATTCATAATTCCTTGAAAAAGTAAATTGGCTCATGTCCTGCAAAAGTTATTTCTTATCTATCATTGCACCCAATATAGTCTTACTGATGATAACTGCAATTGAAGGGAATTATGTCAATTGGACATAAAGAGCTTCAATTTTCAGAAGGTAGAATGTTATTAAAATACTCAGGCAAACTCATTGTACCAATCTCCCCCTCCACTTTTACTAAACAAAACAATTAGTTCACCATATCTAAACCAAAGATTTGGGGTGGGAATTGGAAAGGGGAAGAAGAAAATCATTTGTTCTCAGGATTGAACAAAAATTTATTTTTATATTTTATATTATATTATATTTATATTATATTTTATATTTTATATTATATATTTATATTTATATTATTTATATATGAAACCATAGGTTTCATTGTAAAGCAGAATGGAAAGAATGAAGACATTCTGAAAAAACTCATCAATTCTGTGTCCAAACTACAAATAATTAAAATAGGATTAAATTAAATATAGAAAAATGATGCCTTAACAAAGCCAGATCATTTCCTTGGTCTTCCAGGTGCTGGGGACTTGCACCTCTCAGCAATATATCCAGTAGATTGAATAATCTCTAAAGTCCTTTGTCATATATCTGAGCCAATTTTTTTTTCTCAAAAGATAAACCATTGAAACTATCTTTAGGACTTTATTGATTCAAGAGACTAAATATGTGGGTTTAAAATATTAATATCTGGTAGCCTAAATATAAAAAGTTATGAGGAACTGTAGTGATCCTCTCCACCTGGCTTTCCTCATGACGTCTATAAGAGTATGCATACTTCAAATCTAGAAAGAAATTTCTAAGGGCCCAGTTGTTTTCTTCTGTATAATCTCTGAATCAATTCTTCCATCTCAGCATAGAGGACTCTTTATCATCATATTGTATAAGTTTCTCAGAGTCCCTTGACCAGAAGTTGGCTCCCTTCATCTTTTACAACTCAATTGAATCCAGGAAGCAAATAATTAGAAGTGGGTCCTATAGACCACTTCATCCACATCATGTATACAATGCCATTCAATAATTTTTGTACCACAATGAGACAAAGAAAATTCCAAATTGTCATATTTCAGGATGTCCTTCTCTCTTTCCATAGCTAGTTCTTCTGATCCTTTAAAAAAGAAATCTAGGGGCAGCTAGGTGTCACAGTAGAGAACCATTCCTGAAGTCAAAAGGACCTGAATTCAAATCTAGCTTCAGACACTTAACACTTCCTAGCTGTGTCACCCTGGGCAAGTAACAACCCCAATTGCCTCAAAAAAAAAAAAAAAAAGATATCTAATTACTCTGTTGTGTATGTAATTTAAGTAATATGCACATATATAATATTAGCATATGGTTATTATAATACCTAAAATAATATATACCTATGAATATATGCATATATATGATATACTACAATGTAGCATAACTAATATGTGTGCATACATATAGTATAATATGTATAACATACATAAATTATATTTATTACTTTTAATATATTATATATATACAATTTTACAGCTAGCTGACATAAATACAAAAAGTTTCATGAAATAAGAAAAGGCAGAAAGATATATAATAACAATTATTAATAATTCCTTATCATGAGAAAACAGGGGGTGTCAATAGTATCCTATGTTTTTCAGGATTAAAAATACATCTAAACCTGAAGAGTCAAGAGAAGATTTCTTTATTCCTTTGTTATTTCTCTCATTATTTCTCCTAAGCAGGAGGATACTACATTTCTCTGTGTTTCCATTTATATACTTCTATATGACTTAGCCTATATTCCCTACCACCTTAAAGATAGACTTGAAAATAGGCTCACCTTCTCTCAGTTTCTCTTCAGTGCTGGGACTTTCTTACACTTGAAGAGCTGGAGGATTATCATCAAACTAAAGGCTTAAGTTCTTTAGCAAGAACATTTTAAGAGGGTTCTAGATTTCACTATTGTATCTTATTGGATGTCCGTTTTTAACAAGTGGAAATGCCTGTTTTGTTCTCACTTTTCTACTTGTGCAGTCATCTCTCTCAGGGAACTTAATTCTTTACTGGGATTGGAACTCATATCAGGGACAGCATTTTTGCCCATTGTAATTCTCCTCTAACATCTAACAATATTGGAAGCATATTGATGTTAAGCCAGGTTTTTTGTTTGTTTTAAATTGCAGTCATGTAAAACTTACAATGGTAAAATATATGAAAGACCTAGGGTTTGATTTGAATGAAAGTTTCTCCAGCAGTGGTTTTCAAAATCAAATAGAAATGGAGGCCATTATGCATATGGATCCCTGTAGGCCATATGTTGACTTAGAAAGTTACAGGTTAACATTATCTATGTTCTCCTTTCTTTTTATTTATCATGTAAAATATTTCTCAATTGCATTTTAATTTGGTTTGGATAATCCTTGAAGTATTGAAGGATGAAATGTGTCCCTTTGGACCATGTGATTAAGCTTCTTATCCAGAACACTTAACAATACATAAGTATACCTTGACTCCAGAAGTATGATAGGAAATGCTTAACTATAAGCATTCAAAAAACACATAACACATTTTAAAGTTTAATTTGTATTTTCTCCATCACTTTCTTTAGTGTAGAGCTACTAAATCTTGTGTTATCCTGAATGTGGCTTCACCATACTTAAATTGTTTCTTTCTGGATGCTTGCAATATTTTCTCCCTGACTTGGGAGTTTTGGAATTTGGCTATAATATTCTTAGGAGTTTTCATTTTGGGATCTCTTTCAAGAGATGATCAGTGATCTCTTCCCAGAAATAGATTAAAAAACTCAACAATCCCTTCTTTTTTATCCTTAATTTTACTTGCCTATATTTATTCTCAGATTTAGCTCCCCAGACCTTATTCTTATTGAATGTTTCCATATCTTGATGTTTTGCATTTTTCAACTTCTATTAACTGCTCCAGCTTCCATTCTGCACATATTTTAAAATAAATCTAAATGGGTTAATAAAGGTACAATGCAATCAAAACAATCTATTTACTTATATGTGGGATATTCAGACACTCATCAGAATTATCAATACTTCAGAGGCATGTCAAGGTATAAAACAAAGGCTTTATTCAGGAACTCATGAGTACTGGGCGGTCCCACAATGGATCAAATAAGTAGTCCAGAGTTGGGAGAGCCACTGTCCAGTAAATTCTTGTGACTTCTATACAGTCCAGAACAAAGAAAGTCCCAAGCCTACTCCCCCTTTTCCTTTACATACATTCTAATTGGTTATATATGCTTTACTTTCCTTATTTAGGAACTGGAATGTTATAAATCAAACTACTTTCTACTTTCCCCCCTGAAACCAAAATTTACGCTCTCAGGGCTTGCTTAATCTAGTCAATAGGGAGAAGTTTTCACTTTGATTGTCACATTCAGTTCCCCCTCTTTTTCCTAATGTTTTGAAGAACTCTCATTCCAAAATTTTTGCAACAACCTGTTACTCCTAGGATCGACCTCCTCATCACCAGTATCTTCTTTATTTACTGGGGTCCATCCTCCATGTTGCAGCATTAGCATACGCGTTTTGTTCTCATTCCCTAGAATTTCAGCTATGGTTTTATGTATTATCCCAGTAACAATACGTATTATACAAGGCAGACAAATTGGTAAAAGTATTACTTCACTTAAAGCAATTAATCCAAACCATAATACCTTCTTCCACCACATACCACTAAACCAAGACCACCATGATGTACTGAATAGGGAACTCCAGGTTTGCACAGGGACATAGATCAGTTTCCTAATATCTTTGGCAATTTCCTTTACTATTTTCCCATTTTCATCAATTTGCATACAGTAAGTAGAAAGATTCAGCTTCCCACACACTCCCCCTTCCTCTGCTAGTAGATAATCCAAAACCAATCTGTGCTGTAAGACTGCCTCTCTGGTTTGGGTTGCCTGATCTGCCAGTAAGTCCAGGGCTCTCGCTGTCTGATTTGTGACAATCTCTAAGACAGCTTGGAGCTGAATTAACCTATTTAAAATATATTTAGGAGTCTGTATTCCCAACTATCATCTTGAGCCCAGGTGGCTGGTCCATACTCTCAGATTATTCTTTCAGGTGGCCATGTATCTCCCCATCCATTAGCATCCTTGGTCTGTGTTAGGGAAGTATCAATGCTCCATTTCTCTCACTCCAAATCATCATGTAACAGACACCAGTCCAATTAAGGGGAAGGTGGGTATAAGCACAGATCCAATAATGTCCCTTAAATGCAGAGTTGCTTTGCTCAATTCAAAAATATTTGTTCTGTTGAACACCATGGGATAATACTGTGAGTCTTTATCCCCCAATGGACCTCTCTGGTATAGGGTCCAAATATTATCCTGATATTGACATTTCCATAATTGCTGTTTACCTTTGAAGCTGCAACTCATAATATTAGATTCAGACTTATCCTTTGTGCTCCAAACAGAGGTAAAATAATCAGACCAAGTTGAATTCTGCAAAGCCCATTGGTAGCAGGGCCAGATTAGAACTCGCTTTTCATTTCTCCTCATACATTCTGCTATTTGTCAAGGCCCACATGGGTGACCACATCCATCTTCAGTGAGTAAAACTGTTTCACATTGATTTGGGGGCCAATTCAAGTTTCTGCATGGTGGAAACTGGCAGTGGTCTAACTCCCACCCTAAATTAGTACAGGGATGCCATACTCCATTCTTGCATCGGACATGAGTTTGGTTCCATCTATGCTTATACTTTGTACAATCAAACTGAGTGATTTTAACCTCCACAGAGTAAGCCCAATCACACTCACTGCTCCCTAGCCATTCTCCTTCTTCTGTCTGACTTAGACAGTATTTACCAGGAATAGAGTCGGTTAACGACCATTGATGTTTCTCTTGTTCTGACCAAAACCCAGTCCCGTTGTGTACATCTAATCTTTTACTCAGGAGCCAGGCTGGGCTTAATGGTACAGCTACCCAAGGCCATTGGTCAAATTGCTGAGATCCCCCACAAATCCAACAATCTCGAATAAGAGAAGTATCAGCAATCATCTGGAAATCAGAGCTGTGGAAGCAAGTGGCAAAAAGAGCAGTATAGCATACATGACAATTAGAATATTTGACATATAAATTTACACAATCAATATCAGCAAGTCCTTGTTTTGAGTTGTAGTTTCAAGTCTCCTTTAGGTATTACAGTCCATTCTTTTGGAGTATCCATAGGTCCTTTAACTCGAGTGTGATGGTTCCAGCCACGTTTACAAGTCCTTACCACAGTATTGGGAGTTAAAAGCACTTGGAAGGGTCCTTCCCAGTTCGGGGTCAATTTATCCTCCTTCTAAGAGCAGATCAGAACCCCATCCCAGGGCTTGAAACAATGAACAGCAAATCCTAAAGGAGGAGTCTGAGCAACAAGACCCTTTAATTGCAATGTTTACAAATGATTGGCAAGAGTCATAATATAATTTCTTAGAATATGTCTTTGGTTTCATAAATTGAGTCTGATCCCCCTGGATTCATCAATCCTGGGTATGGGTGACTGAATAACAATTCATATTGGGACAGCCCAATATCTCTCTGGGGCTCTGTCCTGATTCTCAGTAAAGTCAAAGGGAGACACTTCCTCCAAGGTAACTGAGTTCCTGAAGTCTTTTCATCTCCCGATTCATCCTTTCTACTTTTCCTGAGGAAGAAGGATGCCATGGAGTATGAAACTCCCAAGTCATCTCTAAGGCTTTCATTAAAGATTGCAAAAGCTTTGCATTTGCATTGCAAAAGGCTGTGAAATGCATACGTTAATCAGAATCGATGCACTCCACCAGCCCATACCTAGGGATGATTTGTTCTAAGAGGACCTTAGCCACAACCAAAGGGTGACAAAGGGGATAGGCCTCTGCCCAAGATGTTAAGTGGTCCATGAGGACCAGCAGGTATTTGAGATGCCCCACAGGGGGCAATTCAGTATACTCTGAAAGGGTCTGATGCCAGGGAGCCTTCCACCCTGTGGAGCCCCCCAGAGAGCTATTTTATTCATCCTTCTACAAACAAGGCAGCCATGTACCACTTGTCAGGCTAATGTGTACAACCCAGGAGTTGCAAATTTTGTGAGTACCACATCACACACATGTTTTGGACATCCCAATGGCTACCCTGATGTAGGTATTGAAGTAGATGTCTCATACCTGCTTTGGCCAGGACCTCCCTTCCATCGGGGAGAACCAATGACCCTTAGCGTCCTCCTGGGCTCCAAGAGCCTGCAGCTTTTGTTTCTCATGCGGGGTGTATGATGGTGGAGGCATGTGCAAGTGTAGCGCCGGTATTAGCACCTTCATCTCCTCAGAATCAGCAGGTTCTCTTTTTTCTATAAAGGAGTCTCCAGTCTGATGTCCCCTAACATGACCACAGCTATATATCTAGGTAATTGGTTAAAACCTTGGTTACCAAGGCTTCATGGGCCAGTTCTTTTTATTTCAATTAAGTGGGACCCCTTAACAAATCATATAAGGGTTGCAACTGATCAACAGAGATCCCAATTTTATTTCTAACCCATAGTATTCTACCTATTGTTTTGTGATATTTGAATGGGTTCGGATTCGCTCCTATAAATGACGCTCTCAAACTCAAATGGAAACAAAAGTAAAAGTTTAATCATAAAAGGCACGGTATCGACAGTTTAGATTTATACAGGCAGCAAGACAAGACAATAATGAGTAAAATTAAACCACTAATAATAAGGATAGATAGGGGGAGAGAATACATCACCAATTCAATGGAACCTCTGGCATCAAATGGCTGGGAGCCCCGTTTCAGCTCAATCTACTTGAATTGGGAGGTGTTCTTGCGCGAAGCGTCCTTCCACAAGTGAGGCTCAGCAGTAAGTTTAAAGTATGAGCTTTATATATGTTTCATACAAAAGAGGCTCTCAGCCAAAGGCTGTTACAGAGTTATGGTACGTATCCACAACATACGCAGTCTACGTGACTAAAGTTAGTTACTTTGACCTGTTCCAGGATCCTGAGTTTGGCTTGTTTCTACCAAAGGTTTATGTTCAAAGGAGGAGCCACCTACCTTTGATCATAAACTGTCCCAGGAATGGCGAGTCCCTGGTTTCTGTTGCCAAGATTATACAGAGTCCATGGAACGGTCAAATGGAAGGGTCAGGTCTGTTAATATTGAAAGATCTTAGAAGGTTCAGGTCTGTTAATAGTGAAAGATCTTACTACTTTAATCTGAAAATTAATATAGAATAGTAATTTTCTATTCACCTATAAACTTTTGAAATTCATTCAATGTATTTATTTTGGTAATATCTATCTATGGAGACTTTAGATAATATAATATGGCCCAAATATTGTATTTCTCTGCATATATATATATATATATATATGTATATATATATATATATAATTTTCCCCCCTAGAAAAACTATTTTCAAGCCGTGGTGTTCAAGTTCACTCTTGACCTCACCCAATACTTGTTCTAAAGTATCTGCATTGTCATATGCTGCCTCCATATAATGAATGATTTGTACTTCAGGGTATTTCTCCCTAATGGGTTTCAATATTTTGTCTACATACCACTGACAAATGGTTGAGTTATTTTCATATCTTGTGGCAGTACTTTCCATTGATATCTTTTTGCAGGTTCCTGTGGATTGGTCATGTAAATAGGACTCTAGTTGTTAAGTTCATCTCACATAGCAGACTAGTATAGTAGGGGTTTTCCACTCTGGAACGAAAAACCCTCAAACAAGTGCATATCTTGAAGGGAACATTGTGATCAATTAGACAATGCAAATACAAACTATCCATTACAGTAACAGTCACCCAAAATCTTAACCCAACATTTTCCATCTTTAAATCCAAAATACAGCCACAGGGGTCTCAATCAGGATTGTACAGTAATACACAGTCAGACTTTAACAATCCGTTATTAACCCACCCCCCTCAATTCCCTCAATCACGAACAAGTTCATTTAGGAGCAGGGGCAATGTCTCTTTAAGAACTGCTTCATGCTGAGAGAGGGGTGAAATGAACTTCTTCTCCAGGGAAGGGGTTGGTTGTGATGAAAGCAAGCAGTGATCCTGATCCACGTCCCAGAAGTAGGTCAGCATGGCTGTAACTTGACCAAAATCTAGAACAAAAAAATAATAATAAATCTAACAAATAAAGGTTAGAACAGTTTGAAACAGAAAGACTGGTTCACAAAATGTGGAGAAGCCAGCATAGATATACCAGCAGCTTCCCATGTAAGAAGACAAGTTTGTCCCACAGGACAGACAAACGGCTGTCAGCTGCAGTTCCCATAAACAAAAAGCAGTTAGGTCCCTCAGACAACTGTGCCAATTGTCCTCCCATTACTTGTAAACCTTTAAAAACCAAAATACCTACAGACGCAAATATCTAATAACAGATAGATGACCAAGCTAAATACTCATGTGCCTAAGTATAATGATTACATATAACCAGGTTGGAAACAGCAAGGTATGACATAATTGAATTGCATCAATGATTTCTATTGACTATTGCTCTGATCATAGAAATCAGTCACAGGAAGAAAAACAGGGACATGACTATACCATAATAAAATCAATCAAAACTGATTCTCCATCACATACAGGACACAGGGATAGAATAGCCTTAAGTCCGTTTTATTCCAGACAATTGTCCCAGTAACTGACAGAAAGTGGAGCTTTAAAAACTTCCAAATATTATTAGCTACAAGCCCAAGAAATTTTACTTCCAATATCAAATTCCATTAACCAAAGCTTCAGATGAACCCTAAAGAGGTATTTATTTTTATTTTATTTTTTTTTGCTTTTGGCTGAGGCAATTGAGGTTAAGTGACTTGCCCAGGTCACAAAGCTAGGGAATGTTAAGTGTCTAAGAAGAGATTTGAACTCAGGTCCTCCTGACTTCAAGGCTGGTACTCTATCCACTGAGCCACCTAGCTGACCCCTAAACAGGCATTTACCATGACCTTATATTGATGACAGTAAGAGATTCATCCCATGAATTTTCCGGGATTTATCTTTCATATTTTAGTACATGTTTCATAAGGTGAACATTGCAGATCATTTTGCTTTTAAAATACCCAATACAAATTGCATATTGTCCAGAACAGAAACATTTTCAAAGGGACAAAAGCAAAAAACTATTATCCTCAGAGTCCTTCTATATAATGAATACAATTTTAAGATGACTCAATACAATCAATTAAAACTCATACAGAATATTCCATTTTACATAAAAAAATCAGAAAGATTCTGAAAAAAATCAATTAAACTTTTGGAAATAATTTTACCAAATTATAGATCACATTTGTTATTATATTCCTTAAACAAGGAGACAATCATGAACCTAAGTAAACAAATAGCTAAGTTTATCTCCATTTCTAAAGAAGCAGCTGAAAGCAGTGGGGGGAATTAAATCTTTACCCTTTAAAAAAGAACCTTTCTGTTTCTCCCTCCCCCACTCAACTTTTATTTTCCTTAAGTAACTTTTAGGATGCCAAATCCTTCTCAGGATTTAGCCAGCCAGTGTATTTTCTTTCTCCAAACAAATGTTCCTTCCATTAGAAGACTTGCCTCTTTCTCTTTTTCACATCTCTTTCTTGCTACATGTCTTTTCCTTCTTTCTCTCTCCTCCCAAATACCTTTCTGATATTATCTTTCACCTTCTCCTTTGTCCCTCAATTCCTTATCCCATTCAAATAAACCCATCTCTTTCCTCCTGTCTTTTTCCTTGCCTTCAAAACTTTCAAGATTCACAATATAATGAATAGTTAAATAACTCCATAAAACTCACATTCATGTTCAAAATATTTAAATGTGAGAAAATTTAAAGCATAACTCATGTTTACCAATTACCCAAAATGTTTCAGAAGATAACATAAATTATCAGGACTTTTTTGAAAAAGCTATTATTAAACTAACTCAAATCACATACAGCTTTTACAAATTTCTCTTTCAATGCTAAAAAGTTAATTATTCAAACAAATTCCTAAGATTTCATACCCAGAATAAACAGATCTAACATGCACAAGGCAACAATAATTATTTCCCACAATTTCAGAATTTAAAAACTAAGTCCCCAAAAATTCAATAGAGCAATAAACCAAAAAGTATATGGCTTTTTCAGATTTAAGTACATTTTCTAAAATTGTAATTAAATGTTGCAAACAAACTGGATTACCATTTGGTTATATATATCATGCACATACACATATAATTTTAAACTGAGTCTCCCAAAACTTTTTTTCCTCCCAAATATTTTTCTCCAACACTAATTGACTTCCACTTCCTTTGTTCTCTCTCCACCTCCCCCGAGGCAGAGCTGGTATCCTTGTAAGGAATTATTTATTGCAGCCTCCTATCAGGCTTTTTTATTGCTCTCTTTCTCTCTCTGCCAGAGTTTAAAACAGCTAAACTTTTTCTCTTCCTTTTTATTTCAAATTAGTGCAAACAGGTTACAATTAAGCACAAGTTAAAAACCACCAGCATGTTCAAGTACCTTGGCTTTCTTCTGCTAATTTGGCCTTCTCAATAGAGTTGCCTTTGATGCTAGGAGGTAAAAGTATAACAAAGAATCCCAGGGATGGGATGGGATTTTCTCTGTGTCATTCTTTCTCCACTTTTCTCTGTCTCTTTGGCATTGTACTTTGGGATCTTATCCCAATCTTGTAACTGATTCCCTAGAGGACTATCCATTGCCATTCCCTGATCCTTGTCCTGGTTCTCATTTTTGGACTGTGATTTCCCATGCTTCCTTCCTATATTGGTGTAGGTCACCCTATCACCAAATAAGCAAACCCGCAGAGAGCATGTCCTCAGGGAGCCCTTCCCATGAGGCCAAAGCAGTCTCCCCAAATTTTAGAGAGCTAATCTCTCCCTTGGCCAATAGGCCTCCAGGTTACCCTGAGTGCTTACCTAGAGCTACGCATGTGGATCTTCTGGGCTGTGCTGCAACCAAGACTTTCTCTCTCTCTTTTTTTGTTTTCCCTTTATTCTGTACCAAATTCCCCTGCCTTGTACCATTAGATTCCCCAGGAGGAGCAGCCTACCCAAGAAACCCCTTCGATACCAGATGAGCCCCCAAGTCTGTGTGGGATATTCAGACATTCATCTAAATTATCAATACTTCAGAGGCATCTCAAAGTATAGAACAAAGGCTTTATTCAGGAACCCGTGAGTACCGGGAAGTCCCACAATGGAGCAAATAAATAGTCCAGAGTTGGGAGAGCCACTGTCCAGTAAATTCTTGTGATTTTTATACAATCCAGAACAAAGAAAGTCCCAAGCCCACTCCCCCTTTTCCTTTACATACATTCTAATTGGTTACATATGCTTTAACTTTCCTTATTTAGGAACTGGAATGTTGACAGCTTATTAATCAAACTACTTTCTACTTCCCCCCCCTGAAACCAAAACTTAGGCTCTCAGTCCTTGCTTAATCTAGTCAATAGTGAAAGGTCTTTGCTTTGATTCTTACACTCACTTATTTCCCCCTTTGTCTCCTCTTTGAAATTCTTTTTTTTTCTTTTCAGAACTTCATTCTCAATAATTCCCCATTCCAACTTAAATGATTTTCCTGTTAAATTTCTCTCTGAACCCCTTGAAGTTTATTCTCTACAATGTTCAATTATGTCCAATGTGACTGTCCTTCTCTACAATCTTCCAAAGGAAATGAATGAATGAATGAAAAAGCTTTTATTAAGTATTCAGTATGTGCCAAATACTTCAGAAAGTTATGGGATAAAAATAGAAAGGTAAAACAGTTCCCACTTTCAAGAAACTTACAATGTAATTAGAGATAACATCTAAAAGAAACTTCAGTGGTTGGTTGATTGGAAAATCAAGGTAAACTCTACCAACTAAAAATCATTAAGATGGATTTTAATTATTGGAAAAAATGCTAGAAGATATTATTAAATGAATGATTGGGTGTATAAATTAGAAATAGATCAGGGTTCATGGCAGTATAAGAAAAAAAGTGCTTTATATAAGGAGTTAAAGGACACAGAATCAAAGCTCTATTCTAATGGGATTTCGTCTGCCACTAAGGTATAACTTACTCAAGATAATTCACTGTCATCCAGGTAATATGTCTCCTTCCTGGTGCATTTTCATTTTTTAGACTTTAACTATTAAAACACAGCCTTGTATAATTAGTCAGATAGGCATAGTTTAAACATATAATACAAATACAATACAAAAATATGAATATTTATTGTGTTTCTCATATGCTAAACCAAGTGCAATGTATCCATGAGGATACAAGTACAATGAATGAAGTATTTTCTATAAACATGGATCTCCAAAATCTAAGTAGTATCAAGTCAATTTATATTTACAATCCAAATCTTAGTTATAGCTTAGTTTCTTAGATTCATTTTTCCCACCATCAATGGCTCCCACCAGATGTAAATGAGTGTTTATTAGTACTATTAAACTCATGGCTACCAAGAAGGTCAGATCTAGCCAGATTAAAAGAATCTAAACTATGAATACTTGGCCATCTAGATTCAGATGTTGAGTTTTCCTTCACTCTTTTGTTCTTACCATATCTCCAATCTCTCATACCTTAACTTACAAGTCTGCTCATTTTTAAGAATAAACCCATCATCATAGAAACATGGCTTGAAAACCAAAAGCTAGATTTCTAGCTTGATGCTGTCTTAATTTTCCCAAAGTTGGTGTAAAATTTGTCATATTACCATTCTAATCTTAGCCCTTTGATTCTGTATCAACTGAAGATTTATGTTTGGGGGATACCTTTGAGTAGCTTGCAAAACCTAAATTGGAATGACATCAGCAAAACCTAGAAGAGCTGAGCCGTCCATTTGTATTAAAATAGCTGATGCTGAGAACGTTGGATGTTTGTATTTTCTGTTGTTTGAGAATGAATGTAAAAAAACTGTCCTGGGGGTCAATGGCTTATTTAAGAGGTAGCACAGATGAAGGGTTCACTACATATCAGTGAATAGAGCTGGGGAGACAACAAATGGTAGATATTCAAGAAAACTTTATAGAGAATGATAATAATACATATTTTGGGGGAGAAGGTTTTAAAAGGTCTAAATTTTCTCAGGAAAGTAAGAGGTTAGAGAGTCTATACCAAGATACTGACATTTTTTCCTCATAAAATGCTCTCTTTAAGTAGCTTGCAAAACTTAAATAGGAATGACTCCAGCAAAACCCAGAACAGCTGAGCATCCATTTGTATTAAAATATCTAATGCTAAGAATGTTGGATATTTGTATTTTCTGTGGTTTCAGAAGTTGAATGTAAAAAAAAAAAAAAACTGGCCATCAAGAACTAACAAATGAACCTTGTGTATATGAATAGAAATTGAGGCACAATATGAAAAACTGTGGCATTCTCTCTCTCTCCCTCTCTCTCTGTTTCTCTCTATATATTTCTCTCTCTTTTTCTCTGGTTCTTTCTCTCTCTCTCTCTCTCTCTTTCTCTCTCTTTCTCTCTCTCTCTTTCATTGCCATTAATAAAAATTTAATATTGGGTATTTGGCATACATCATTTTGTAAGTGAAAAGCATTTCTTTTTGACTCAAGTGAAAATACCCAAAATATCTTTAAAGAAAAATCAGGAGGCAGAGCCAAGATGGCGAACTGCAGACACCATTCTCTGTGAACTCCTGAGACCTTCCCTCAGATCCAGACAAAGTGAGCCTTCGAACTGGTTTTGGAGTGAGGGCTCCCTCAAACATTTGGACTACAACGCACTTCTATCAAAAATCTACCTTGAAAGAACTCCGGAAAAGGTTAGCCTCAGGGGAAATCGGCCACTGGTCGCTGTCAGACTCCAGCCAGGGCGGAAGTCAGGGCTGCAATAGAGGGGCGGATTTTAGGCACCCAGGAAGCCCCTGGGAGATGCCTGGGCCACTTTTCTCTGCTTGCGGGCAGGTGCTTTGGCAGATCTGCCTTTGGTAAAGAGTGGATCAAGAGCAGCTGAAAACGTGGTCCTAGTGCAAATCTAGCCAAACCAGCCTCAGACCTGAAGTCAACTTGGCAAACTGCCCTAGGGCAAATACAAATTGTTGCAGTATTCTCTGGTGTTGACTGATATCCCAACTTTAAATCATGAGCAAGAAGAAGAGAGCTCACACCATAGACAGCTTTTATGGAGAAAAAATAGAACAGTCACCAGATCTTGACATTATGAAAACAATCCCAGATGAAGCCACAAAGGCAGACTTAAGTTGGTCTCCCTTTCAGAAGGCTTACCTGGAGGATTGCATTAAGAATCTCAAAAGAGAGCTAAAAGAAGAATGGGGAAATAAAAAGCTAGAAAAAGACCAAATTAAAAACCCTCAATTAAATACCAAATTGGAAATTCTGAAAATTAAAGGGGAGATCAATAAAATTGAAAATAAGAAAACTATTGAATTAATAAATAAAAGTAAGACTTGATTTTATGAAAAAAATCAACAAAATAGATAAGCCTTTAGTTAATTTGATTAGAAAAAGGAAAGAGGAAAATCAAATTATTAGTCTCAAAAATGATAAGGGAGAACTTTCCTCCAATGAAGAGGAAATTAGAGTAATAATTAGGAGTTTCTTTGCCCAACTTTATGCCAATAAATTTGATAATGTAAATGAAATGGAGGAATATCTACAAAAATATAGATTGCCAAGGTTAACAGAAGAGGAAATAAATTATTTAAATAGCTTTATTTTGGAAAAAGAAATAGAACAAGCTATTAATCAACTCCCTAAGAAAAAATCTCCAGGGCCAGATGGATTTACATGTGAATTTTACCAAACATTCAAAGAACAATTAATCCCAATACTATATAAACTATTTGAAAAAATAGGGAAAGAAGGTGTACTACCAAATTCCTTCTATGACACAGATATGGTGCTGATAGCTAAACCAGGTAGGGAGAAAACTGAGAAAGAAAACTATAGACCAATTTCCCTAATGAATATTGATGCAAAAATTTTAAATATAATTCTATTAACGAGATTACAGAAAGTCATCCCCAGGATAATACACCATGACCAAGTAGGATTTATACCAGGAATGCAGGACTGGTTCAATATTAAGAAAACTATTAACATAATCAATTATATTAATAATCAAATTAATAAAAACCGTATGATTATCTTAATTGACGCAGAAAAAGCCTTTGATAAAATCCCACACCCATTCCTATTAAAAACACTGGAGAGTATAGGAATAAAAGGGCTTTTCCTTAAAATGATTAGTAGTATCTACTTAAAAGATTAGAAGGGAAGCAATAAATTGGGAAATCATCTTTACATTTAAGGGTTCTGATAAAGGTCTCATCTCTAAAATATATAGAGAATTGTCTCATATTTATAAAAATTCAAGCCATTCTCCAATCAATAAACGGTCAAAGGATATGAACAGACAATTTTCAGAGGATGAAATTAAAACTATTTATAGTCATACGAAAAGGTGCTCCAAATCACTATTGATCAGAGAAATGCAAATCAAGACAACCCTGACGTACCACTTCACACCTGTCAGATTGGCTAATATGACAGGAAAAGTTAATGATGAATGTTGGTGGGGATGTGGGAGGGCTGGGACATTGATGCATTGTTGGTGGAGCTGTGAATGGATACAGCCATTCTGGAGAACAATTTGGAGCTACGCTCAAAAAGTTATCAAACTGTGCATACCCTTTGACCCAGCAGCATTTCTATTCGGCTTATATCCCAAAGAAATCATAAAGGAAGGAAAGGACCCCACATGTGCAAGAATGTTTGTGGCAGCCCTTTTCGTAGTGGCTAGAAACTGGAAATTGAATAGATGCCCTTCAATTGGAGAATGGCTGAATAAATTATGGTATATGAATATTATGGAATATTATTGTTCTGTAAGAAATGGCCAGCAAGATGATTTCAGAGAGGCTTGGAGAGACTTACATGAACTGATGCTGAGTGAAATGAGCAGAACCAGGAGATCATTATACACGGCAACAACAGTACTATATGACGATCAATTCTGATGGACATGGCTCTCTTCAACAATGAAATATTTCAAACCACCTCCAACTGCTCACTGAAGAAAGCCATATACACCCAGAGAGAGGGATGTGAAATGTGGACCACAACATAACATTCTTATACTCCTTGATTGATGTTTGCTTACATTGTGTTTCCTTTATCTGAT
>JAJPUD010014411.1:26923-40224 GCA_023553655.1 Myrmecobius fasciatus | reverse complement strand
TTTTTTTTATCTTTTTGCTGGATCAAAGGGTATGCACAATTTTATAGATCTTTGGGTATAGTTCCAAATTATTATACAAAATTGTTGGACCATTTCACAACTCCACTAATAATTAATTTCTTTTTGAAAACACATTCTTAACTTTGTGTGTGTGTGTGTGTGTGTGTGTGTGTGTGTTTTGGAAAATTTGGCATCCTATAAAGTTCAGGTAAGAACCATGTTTTTTAAATATTTAAAATGAATGCATAACATTAAAATTCAACCAAATCACATTGAAATATTTCTGTACAGTGTAGGCTTACTTCATAAAAGCTTAGAAAAGTTTGCATGAACTAATGCTAAATGTAGTCAGTAGAACCAAGAGAACATTGTTCACAGCAACATCATGTGATGATCAATTCTGATAGACATGGTTCTTTTCAACAATTAGATGATTCAAGGAAATTCCACTAGACTTGGCATGGAATATGTCATCTTCATCCAGAGAGAGGAGCATGGAGACTGAATTTGGGTCAAAGAATAGTATTTTCACCTTTTTTTAATCTCATTTTTGCTTGTTTTTTTTTTCTTACATTCCCCCCCCCAGTTCTGATCTGATTTTTCTTGCACAATATGATGAATATGGAGATATGTTTTGAAGAATTACACATGATTAAACTGTATTAAGTTGCTTGTTCTCTAGGGGGAAAGAGAAAAAAAAGTTGGAACAGAAGGATTTGCAAAAGTTATTTTTTTGATAGGTAATAGGGATTAAGTATCTTGCTCAAAGACACACAGAAAGTGGTAAGAGTCTGAGGCCAAATATAAAATCAGGTCCGCCTTAATCCAGGGCCAATGCTTTATCCACTGTACCACTGAGCTGCCCCCAAAGGTTAATAGTAAAACCTATCTTTACGTGTTTTTTGAAAAAAATAAAAAAATATGTATATATGTATTGTGTTGTTAAAACCAGATCTCATTTTAAGAAAAGCAGAAATGATAGACACTTAACTGCTCATTTTCACCCTCAAACATTGATTGCCTTTTTTTCAGTTTTATTACAGATGAAAATTCCTGATATCCTCCCTATCCATATACAACTTCTGAGGGAAAACAATGAGGGATATGCTAATAAATATTTAGTAACTGACTCTCCAGAAAAAACAAATCAAATACCCTTGAGACATGTTTAAGTTTTGTCCACAATTCACATTTCTCTATTACTTTAAGACAAGACAATCAGTATAGCAATAAATGAAGCTCTGATTGGTAATTTGCTGATATCTAAGGTTTAAATGTTTATACTGAAAATTATGAAGAGACAATTTCAACAGCTACCAGTATACCACTTTTAGAAAACATACACAAACAAGTCCTATTTTAATGCCCTCTCTGTTCTCCCATCACTCTCTGGATTGTAAGCTTTTTGAAGGAAATAACCATAGCATACTTAATATGTGTATCCCTAGGCCCTGATTTTTCTCCATACTTGTTAAAGATTCATTGAATTGAGTTGAATATGCTTTTAAAATTGAGAGACCTCTGACATGCTGTTGATGTTCATTTCCTTTGAATTGGTTTTATGTGTTTTGAACACATGTAATCTAATATTTTTGTTTGATCCTCTCATATTTGTCTCCTGCTTTGACATTCTCATTTGCAAGCCCATTGAGGTCAAGAAATACAGTTCTTATTCCTTTGGTTTCTATTACAATCTTTAGTATAATGCTGAGAAAACAGTAGGTGCTTAATGAATACCAGGTGAACTTAGATAAATCTTTAACAGCAGAAAATTGCCTTCCTTAGTTGTATTTTCTGACTTAAAAATCTGTGATGTATTGCTTTAGTCTTTTCCTCCTACCAAGTTTAAAGCCCACCTGACACCCCATTTCATTTTTCATTTAGAAAGCTCATATCCAATCAAGTATATTAGGCACCATCTCATCCAAGGAGTTATTGGATTTAACAAGATGAATTCCAATGCCCTGAAAATTAACCCAAAGTATTCTTCTGCATACTATCAGCATAAACCCTGAGAGAGGATGAAGGAGATGGGCAAAAGAGCTAGTTAAGAAGTCCAATTATAACCATAAAAACGAATAACACATTTCAGAGGTACTTATCTCAGTGTCTCCTCCTGCTCCTCTTGCAATTTGTGATGGGCAAATTATTTTAATATTCAACCCTTTTGCAATTATATAATTATAAAAGATTAAAATTTGAAAAAGTTTCAAGGATTACCATGTCAAATACTCTGGACTTATAGACAAAGAAGCCTTGTCACAGATAAATTAAGGATATTTGTTAGGATCATATAATGTTTTTTTTTTTTCTCCTCTCCTTCTCTTCTCCTTTTATTCAACCAAATGAAAAACAATTCCTTAGGAGATGAGAAAAATAAAAAAAGTTTACATGAAATACTGTCTCTCTACATAAATCTTGCTGTCTAATAGCAGAAAAAAATACTAACACAAGTACTGATAATATAAATCCTTAATTATTATTATATTCATAATCTAAGATATACAATTTTATAAAGCTCTGATGGCTTTCATTTAATGCTTGCAGGATGAGAAGAGTTTCTGTGTAGAAAGTAGCATCTAAGTGAGTCTTCCTAGTGTTCTGGACAGCAAATAAGCACTTTACATGCTAAGTAAAGATGGCATTCCAGGGAAAGGAAGGCATAAGTGAGAGGAGTACCTTGCTGTATTTGAGAAGACAGGGGATAGATGAGTTTGATTAGAACATAAACTACATTTATTAGGCTATGGAAGGTGGGTAAGGATAATATCAAATTTTGAAAAGATTTGGGAATTAGACAAATGTATTTATACTTTATTTACATAATAACAGGAGACGAATGAAAATCTTTAAGCAAAGGAATAGCATGATCTAGTAAATGGTTTAGATTTACTTTCATTTTTTTTTCTTTTCTTCTATTAAGATTTCATTAGTTTCCACACCTGTGTTCATGTGTATTTACTTCCCATTTCCATTAAGCAAGAACAACTCTGGGTAGTAGATTTTTTAAGTCTGTCTTATCTAATGCACTTGTAATTGTGGGACTCATCTTCTGCAGTGACATAAGTACTTCGAAACTGTGGTTTGGCAGATGGTGGGCTGCAGTGGGTAATTTGGCACATGCCATGTCGATCAGTTTGTGGTAACCCTGAGGCATTTCATTTAGACAGGAAACAATGATCACTGCAAATATAACATGTGGTGACCCATAGGAAGATAATCATGCTCAGTCCTGACTCTGCAAAAATAGATCACGTGACCAATGAATAACTTTTTCCAAAGGAACTGGTTTCTTTTAAGCAAGCAAGGGAAAAACCCAAGAAACCACAAAAGAACAAAACCGGTTGCACTATCAAATTAGTTTGAGTTGCTTGTCTCTTTCTTCTGCAAAATTTACCAAAGAATGGATTAGGGTAATGTGAAATTCAATATCCAGCCTTTTAACAGCATTAACTCTACTTCATTCACTAGAGAGTCTAACTCATACATATCTCCTATAGCTACAATTAAAAGTCAAATATATTCTATAAATTGTCCTGCGACTTTTTGTAGTATTTAATTTTAAATGTGATATGAAAGGAAGGTAAACATAGAGTTCATATTTTATTCAGGAAAATACAATTTAATTCAAAAAGTACTTTACAAAAATCTGAATTTTCCTGTCCCCCAAAGGAATTTTGAAGCAAAAGCAGGAGAGTGATTATTTTTATATGATTCATACAGAGACGGCAAGGTGATGCAATGCATAAAGTACCAGATTTGGAAAAAATTGAATTGAAATCTAGTCTCAGGTACCTGATTACATAATATTGGGTTTATTACCTCTATGTTTCCTAATTTCCTAATCTGTAAAATGGGGATAATAAAAGTACCCACCTTCCAGGATTTGTATGAAGATCAAATGGAATATAATGTATAAAGCACTTTGCAAACTTAAAAGCATTACATACATGTCAAGAATTGCTAATATTTCTTTTGCAATCAATAAAAATGATAAAGTATTTAAAAACTGAGAATTGGGATTGACTTCTATTCCCACTATTTGCCTTTTTGCCCCATAAGTACAATAAGGTTAAAAAGCAAAGAGTTACTAGACACCATGTAGATTCCCAGTTCTATTATTTACCACTTAGATGACTTTGAACAAAATATTACAGAGGAAACATGCACTTGCACTGGACACAGAACTACAAGTTCTTTGGCAAATCCATTGCTGATTAATTTCTAGGTAATACTTCAAGGACAGAGTGAAATACCTTTAGTCAGAAGGAAATAAGAATCTTAAGCAACAATATCTCTTTTGCTCAGCAGAAATCAAGATCCTTAAGGGATAGAATTATAATGCTAAAGGAGCAGTGATGCTGAGGAACAGTATCAATTGCAATCTCAAGGAATCAGTGGCCCTTCCTGGGTGAAGATAAAAGTACAGAAAAAGACTGACCACATCTATCCTCTGATTACATGATTTATAAGCACTGGAAACTCTTAAACCCCCAGAATTAGGTTTGGAAAAAACAATGAAAAGAATCCCAAATTTAAGATAATTAGTTTATAGCCACAACCAATACTTGCACCCTGAGAAAAGAGCCACAATTTAAAATGAAGTTAAAAATTAAAAAAAATAAAGTGAAGAAAAAAGCAAACAGAAAAAAAGAGAAACTTGCATAGAAATTTCTGCAGTCACAGAGAAGATTAAGGCAGGGACTCAGAGGGAGACAATGAAGGCAAAACAGCTGCAAGTAAAGATTCAAAGGAAAAGAAAAATGTGAATTTGAAACAGACCCAATAAAAATCCTTGAAGAGCAAAAATTTATCTTTAGCATAAAATAAGAGTTGTATGGGAAAAATAGGGAAATAATTGTGAAGCAAAATAATTATTAAACAATTAATATTGTGACAAAAATGCAAAAATACTAAAGAAAATAATTTAAAAATAGAATTGGCCAAATGGTAAAAGAGGTACAGTTTTCACTGAAGAAAATAATCTCTTAAAAATAGAATTGTAGAAGTGAAACCTAATGACTTCACAAAAAATCAAGAGCAATAAAACAATGCCAAAAGAATAAAAAAGGGAAGAAAATGTGAAATATCCTTTTTGGGAAAAAGTGACCTGAAAATATAATGCAAAGAGATAACAATGATCATTAAATTATCTGAAAGTCATGTTCAAAGAAAGAGCCCAGACATCAGTTTTCAAGAAATTAGCAAAGAAAATTGTCCCAATATCTCAAATACAAGATTTAAGAGAAACAAAAAAAGGTAAACATGAATTAGAAGTTATAAAGAATTCAATAAAGTTAAACTATCTTTCTATATGGGAAGATTGTCCTTGTAAATTTTCTTATTTGGGCCAGTTAGAAGAATTTCACATGGAAAGAAGGTAAAAGTGAACAAATTATAGAGAAATAAATTACAAATAAGGGGAAGAATAATTGAGAAAGAGGAATGAACTGGGAGAAAAGTAAAGAAAGAGAATCAAGAATATTACCTCACAAAAGAGGCTCATAAAAGAAGCCTTTATTTTGAACTGAAAAAGGAAGTAGTAGTAAGCACTTGAACCTCTTTTACTTCTAAATAAATGGAAAAAAGAAATAAAATATATGTATACATATACAAATACATGCATATCAAAATTCATAAAACTCAATTGAAAATATAAACCCATCTTATCCAATAAGCAAGTACAAGAGGAAGATGATAAGAGAAAGGGTATGGGATATAAAATGAAACCCAATAAGAAAGTAATGATTAGATGCATAATAGAGTAAGGACTTGATAAAAAAAAGAAAAGAAAAAAAAAGAAACAGAAAGAAACAGAAGAATACATGATTGAGGTAAATGCAGTTAGAAAATTTGAATTTCAATGGGATAAACTTACCCATAAAACAAAACCATATATGAACATGGATCCAGAATCCAGCAACATATTGTTTACAAGAAACAAACCTGAACTATTACCAAATTGGGTCATTAACTACCTCAATAATTTCAGCAATACTATTATTGAGAATGTATACCAAAGAGATAAAAGAAAAAGTTTTGTTTGTGATAAATGTCTATGTATGTGTGTGTGTGTGTATACATATCAATTATTTGTATAGTGGCATAGAATTGGAAACTGAGGGGGTTATTCAATTAAAGAATGGCTGAACAAGTTGTATCATATGATTGTGATGAAATATTTTACTCTGAGAAATAACAAGAAGATTTTAGAAAATTAAAAAACAACAACTAGGAAACTCATAAGAGCTTATAAAGTTTAATGAGTAGATTAAGGAAGTCATTTTCCCCAGCAATAGCAATATTTTAAAAGTGAATGACTATAATAGATTTAAATACATTAATCAAGACAATGATTCAAGATAATTCCAATAGATGCATGATAAGAGATGCTATCTACTTCTAGAGAGAGAACTCATGATGTCTGAATGTAGATTAAATATACTTCTTTTACTTTCTCTATTTTTCTTTTATTTTTGGGTATGCTTTATTGTGCAACATACCTAATATGGAAATATGTTTTGCATAATATCACATTTATAATCAACATCAAATTGTTTACTGTCTCAAGCAGAGGAAAAGAATAGTGAGGATGAAAAGTAGTTGGGCCTTTAATTAAAAGGAATACATGTATTTGTGAAATAGTTATTGAAATAAGTAATGCATATTTAAAAAGGAATCATTCTTTACCTTTTCTTCAATTCATAGCCTATTTCCATAAATATTTTTAAGTTTCCTAAGGACAAGGAGCATGCCTGATATTTTTTTTAATTCTAAAACACAATGTTCACCCTGTAAAATTAGATGTTTAATAAATTACTGACTAAGAGATTGATTCATTGATTTTTTATGCCAACTTTTATGATATTTACACAACTTGAAGTTTCAGGATTTTTTTTCCTAATTGAACCAATGGTACAGGTAAAAAAAAAAGGTCACTTCATAATTAGTTTGATAATAAAGGGCCTTAAATCAAGAGATTTTATCTTGATCCTTATTTTGAGCTTACAATATCAACTTTAGAATTTATTTTATGAGTCATGAAGATAATGTCTTTCATGTAAAATATTGTTTTATTTACCTTTTTAAGATATGCTGTTTTAAAGGTGAAGAAGATGGACTAAAAGTTAAGAGAGCTGTATTCTAGCCTGAGTTCTATTGTTATTATTCTAAATTTAGCTCTTCACCTTTCTAAGCAACCAATATTTTTACCAATAAATATTACATGATACACTAATAGTCTTTTTCTGGATCTTTCTGTTCCAGTGACTAGTTTTGGTATTGTTTTCTCATTTATTCAAATGACTCTTCTTGATTTCCTTTGGAAATTTTTTTGGCTAAGATACTGGAATGATTTGACATTTACTACTCCAATTCATTTTAGCAATAAGCAGTAGTAAGCAAGGTTAAGTGCCCTGCCTAGGTTCACATAACTAGTGTCTTGGGCTGAATTTGAGCTCAGGTCCTCCTGACTTCAAAAATGGCATGGGAGGATATGGAATATATTTTAGCTCTAATCTTAACCAGTGCAAAAGTTCAAGTCTAGAATGATTCTTAGAATAACATTTGTAGAGTGAGCTAACTTGGGCCACCTTTGTGCACTGCCATTGCAGAAAGAAACTGAGGAGAGAAAAGAAAAACTGAGCAAATTCATAGAAGAAACTATTATCTCTATCTAATCATTGTCAATATTTATGGTTAAAAAATAGTTAGATTCCAACTCATTAGAGATAATTGAGCTCATTGATAAATGAAATGGTGTTACAATCAGTGGAGAAAAGTAAAAAAAATAGAAATCATTATAGATTACCTTCACAAGCAGTGTGGAAAGGAACAGTTAAAAGATGATTGCAATTAGGGGGGGAAAGTACCATGGACAGCAGCCATCTTCTGCTATCAAATAAAATGAGAGAATTATACTTTACTACTAGCCCTAGCAGTACCACCCTAAACTAAGTGCAGTACTCTCCTTTAGATAATGGTGTATCTTTGGCAGATTGCTTTTTTGGCTATAGTCATTTAATCAATATAGACCATTTCCCCCTACATCTCACTGAAATCTTTCAAACTCAATACTTTCAGAAGTTGTTGGTGGAATATTTCATTCAGAATTTTAAGGATGAGAAATGTGAAAACAAATGAGCAAATATACTTCTTTTTATAATTATAAAATAATCTTTAAAAACTATCCATCATAAAAGAAATGTTTAACATATATAGAAACTAAATTAAAAACCATTTAGAATAGGATGAATTAGTGGCTTCAAAACAGGAATATTGGACAAATAATTTCCTGAAATCCTAATAATATTCATCATTTTTAATTTATACTGCCTTCTACTTTCCTCCAAAATTATTTTTTTATACTTTCTCAGTATTTTGAGGTCTTAGTTCTACACTGACACCTTATGGAGTTGGTTGATTTATAAAACTAACTAATGATAGCTGGCAGACATGAGCATTGTGTTGAACAGATTTAATGCAAATAGGATTTCTGACTGTGCTTTGAATTTGGAAGCAATTAAACTGATGCCATGAATTTGTTGTTGTTTTCCCCCTTTCTTTGTTGTTGCTTGGCTAAAATATCCTTATCATGGTAATTGTGTGATTTTTAAGACACTAAAATATGTACTGAGAATCTGAAATTGGATTCACCAAGCCAGGAGAGGAGGGGAGGGAAAGCTGTTTGAACACTGCAATGAGACAGCAGTAAAAGATTACAGTACATCTGGTGTTTGCTGGCAAGTGTTTCGAGTTTAAATTTTGCAGCATCACAAAAGCCTTCTAATATTATTGGGGATAGTTACTGGTTATGATCACCAGGCATGACAAAGATGGAAACTGAAATCTGTGAAACTCTTTCAGAAAAAGATACTAAAATTCCCTAGAATGCTTGCTTCCACCCACTCTGTTTTGCAGTTGTATTCTTTACTGAAATGATCACACATTATCAAGTTACCAGTAGCCTGCAAGATTCTTAAAGGCAGGGATGGTTACATTTTTGTCTTCATGTTCCCAGTAGTGTAGTATAAAGCCTTGACACACCATGGCCCTTAATGAGCATTTGTTTAATGCATAGTTTTTATTTTTTTATGTTTTTTTTGTGGGGGAAGAAGTTAGGGGGAGGTTTTGCAAGGGGTAATAAGATGCTGGATATTTATTCTTTTGGAGAATTTTTCTTTCCTCAGACACATTTGCAGGGTTTATTGAGATTTTCAGTCAAGCTCATCTCAAGGTATACCGAACCCTTATAACTTTTTCTGAGATAATAGGTCTTTGTAGTAATCATTGATATATTCAGGAAAATTAGTAGGGAGGAAAGTGAAATATCAAAGAAATTGTAGTCCATAGCAAATAAAAGTAAACATAGAAGCACATAAATATAAAAAAATCTACCAAAATCAAAATGAGAAACAATCACTATAGATACAGAAAAACATAGTAAAAGATCTTGTTAGTAGATAATTTTAGTTATAAATTCTAGCTCTTCACTTGCTAGCCACATACATCTCATTAGATCTTTAAATCATATAATATTAAATTATTTTTTGGGAAAATTAATAATAATAATGCTTATTTTTATTTTCTAGTATTGATACTGTTTGCCTCATTTTGCTCATTTGTCCATGATATGGGAGTAATAATAGCAACTACTTTCTTTTTTTTCCCCAAATGACAAAAAGTATTTTTATTTTGACATCTGAATAATTGTCAACTCCTCAGGACATGGCCTTTGGCATCTTTTCCAACTTATTAATCAGCTTGTTGCACTGCTCCTTTCTCAGAAAGATAGATACCATCCAAAAATTTTCTCATATCCTTGTTTTTGACTGTGGTGGCTTGCTGGATTAGGGCAGCTGAGTTTGACACAAGTTCAATATCATTTCCTTCAAGAATTGACTCATCTTTTTTGGCCTTGGGAAACAGTACAAACAACACCTGGTCTCATGCATACTTTTGGGATATATTTCTCACCCAAGAAATTTCTGATTTCAACAAGTGAGCCAATCTCTTGAATAACAACATTTATGGGGAAGTGAGCGTTCACAGACCTCATCTTGTAACGAAAACCCAGGGTAACATACCAACTACTTTCAAAGAATGTTATGAAGCATAAAAAAGGGGAGAAATGCAGATAATACTTGCACAGTGTGATAACTCACATATACACAAGTTGCTAATTTTGTATTTTGTTTCTCTACAACATCTTTTAGATGGATCCTATCTCTCTACTAATACAGCTACCACTCTAGTTCAAAACCTAACTTTTGAGCTTTTGGAATATTATGAGATTTTTCTCTTGGGTTTACCCTCACAACAACTAAATAAATTCCATTGACTCTCGATTACTTTTGACATCAAATATAAATTCCCATGTTTGGCTTTTAAAGCTTTTGACGACCTAGACCATTCATACTTTTGTGATCCATTCTTTTAATCAGTGAGGCAGCTGTAGTGATCTACTTCTTATTCATATTATATAAAGTTATATTTAAAACTCTGTGCCTTTAAACTGATTGTTTCCTTTGTACGGAATCCTGTTCTCCTTTAATCTTTACCTCTCCAATTCTTGACTTTCTTGAAGACTCAACTCAAATAATATTCTTTGTTATTCTCTCACTTTAGTACCCTAGAGCAAACTGCTACTTAAAATGTCTATGAATCATATATTTATAGTCTATTACCTATTTATGTATATGTTGTCTTCTCCTTAAAATATAAGCATGGAAGCCAAATGGTGGAGCAAAGGTAAAGTCTCACTAGAGTTCTTTGAAATTCTTTTCCAAACCATGTTTAAATGCCTCCTTAGAATGAATTCTGGAGTGGCAGAATCAACAAGAGAACAGAGTGACGCATTTTCCCAGTTCAAGATAACTTACAAAGTTGAAAAAAGATCTGTTTCACTGGGGTGAAAGTAAAGAATAGTCCAGCACAGACCAGGCCTAATAAGCCAAGAGACTTGGGAATGACTGAATCTAAAGTTGCAGCTTTCATATCTCACAGACTATAGAATGTAAGGGGGTTGGAGAACTAGTTAGAAGGAGATTCCAGGAGACCTTTTGTTAGCACTGGGAGCAAGGCTATGATACATTGTCCTTATGTGGTTTCCAGTTGCAGTCTTTGGGCTAATAATGAGCAATACCAGGAGTGTGGACGTTTGTCATAGTTCTAGGTTGGAAAAGAATGTAACTGCTCACAAAGCAAAGCAACTGGCCATCACATTAGTAAACAGTCCTTAGATCATACTTCCTTGGAAGAATTGAAAAGTTACAGACCCCAGAAATAGGCCTGAAAGCAGCAGCATGTTAACAACAACTACATATATAGAATATTTCAAGAAATCATAAAAAAATCGACCTGATGTCCTATAACCAGAGAGAAAAGTAGAAATGGAAAGAATCCACCAATCACTTACTGAAGCAAAAAAAAAAGTCTCAGGAATATGACATAGAGATTCCAGAATTCCCAGATGGAGACAAAACTGCAGGCACCATTCATATACTGTGGAGCTGAAGTCAGTATGATACAAGTTTTACTATCTCATATATTAAGATATTGGCAGCCTTGAATATAATATTTTTGGGGGGATTTCAAGATGTAAAATTGCAACCAAGAATCTTCTACCAAGATAAACTGAGTATAATCCTTCAAGAGAAAATAGATATATGATGAAATAGAAAACATTCAAGTATTCCTAATGAAAATATCAAAGCTAAATTAAACAAAAAAATTCATATATAAGACTTAAGGGAAATATAAAAAGATAAATAAAGACAACTCAGAAAGTCTTTGATAAGGTTAAACAGTTTTCATTTCTATATGGATAATACTCATAGCTTCTCAGGACTTGATAATTATTTGTTAGAAGAGGTATGCATAGACACAAGGCAAGATTATGTTAGGATGATATCTAAAAAAGTACAACTAAGGGGTGAGAGAGCCATGCACTGGGAGAATCGAAAAGGGAGCTATAGAATAGATATTTTTATCTTACGTAAAAGAGGCATTAAAGAGCTGTTAAAGTTGAGAAGATGGGAGCAGTGAGCAATGCTTTAAAGTTACTGTAATTAAAATGGCTCAAAGAAGGAATAGCATACAAAGTTGGGTATAGAAATCTTGCTCTACAGGGAAGGAGAGAAGAAGAATAAGAGAAGAGGGAATGCAGAAGAAAGAAGGGCAGATTTGGGGAGGCAACAGTCAAAAGCAAAAAAAAATATTAAAGCACTAATATAAAAGGCAGATGGATAAAAGGAAGGTAAAGAGAATGAATGGAATGTATGAGTTAATAGTCATAATTTGGAATGGAAGTGAGGTGGATTCAACCATAAAATTGAAGCCAAAATAGGGTGAATAAGCAGAGTGAAGAAAGAGTGATCATAAGCAAATTAGTGGGGTATGAAATAACTTACATGTTAGATTTATAGAAAAGAAAATAATTTATGACAAAACAAGACAGAGAGATTTATGAGATTTAAAATGGATAATTTTGGATATTTTTTAAAAGTTTTTGCTCAAATAAAATCAATATAGTCAAAATTAGAAGAAAAGCTGGAACAATCAAAAGCAATTTTCTCTAATAGAAGTATCATTTCTCAGAGAGAAAACAATCAAATTTGTTGGAATATAAGACACTGTAAATTTATAAATTATTAAAAGATGTGAATGAGCAGTTTTTAGAAGAAAAAAATCAAAGTCATCTATGGCCAGAGGAAAAATATTCTAAATCACTATTAATTAAAGTAAAACAAATACAAACAACTTTCAGCTACTACTTCACACCTATCAGATTGACTAATATGACAAAAAAAGAAAACAAAAATTAGAGTTCTTATAGGGGATGTTTAAAAATGGACTTTAGTGCATTTGTAGTAGAATTGTGAAAAGCTTTCTATAAATCTATTTGGAACTGCCCAAAAGACTATAAAAGTGCATACCTTTTGACCCACCTATACCAGTACTATGTTTATTTCTCAAAAAGATCATATAAATAGATGAGTGGGGGAAGAAGTATAAATAAAAAGAAATATTAATAGCAGATCCTTTTTTGGTGGCAAATAATTGAGAATTGAGGAGATGCTCATCATTTGGGAAATTATTGAACAAGATATTTTATATGGTCATGATGGAGTGTCATTGTGGTATAAGAAATAACAAACAAGGTTTTCAGGGGAAAAAATCTCATTTGAGCTGAACCAGGACAATATTGTACATGGTAGCAGCTATATTGTTGATAACTGTGAATGATTTAGCCATTCTCAGCAATACAATCTCTCTCTCTCTCTCTCTCTCTCTCTCTCTCT
>JAJPUD010014411.1:10158-26823 GCA_023553655.1 Myrmecobius fasciatus | reverse complement strand
CAGAGAAAGAATTGATGGATTCTAGATAAAAATTGAAACACACTTATTTCTTTTTCTTTTTGGGGAAGTGGTGATAATGGTGCTAGGTTTGTCTTTTCTTTCACATGACTAACATGGAAATGTTTTGCATGATTGCATGTGCATACCCTAAGTCAAATTGCTTGTCTTCTCAAGATGTGGGAACAGAAGGAGGGAGATAATCCTTAATTCAAAATGTAAAAACAGGAATATAAAATTGTTTTATATTTAATTGAAAAAACAAAATAATTTAAAAGAAATGTATTCCCCATTAGGGCTATATCTTTTTAGATTTTTTTTCTTTTTAGCACCAATGCTCTGTACTCTGCCTAATTCTTATGAATAATTTTACAAATATTTTCTAATTGGTTTTACTTAAATTTAAATTTTGGCTCTGCTACTCACTACTTGAGCAAAATCACCCAAAGTTATATAGTTCACGGTGTATTTGTTTTTTTATCTGTAAAATGGGAGAGATGAACTTGTTGATTTCTAATGCTCCCTCCCCACTTCAAAATTATATGATTCTAACCTGCCAGATGATATGTACATGTATGTCAATGATTTGCCCAAATAGAAATGCCCAGAAAACAAATGAAAATTTATAACTGAAGCTTCATATAAGAAAAGGTCAGCTTGAGTTTTAAAGCTGCATAGAGAAGATAGGTAAACCCATGGGAGCTGATTAGATGACAAAGTGAAAAAAAAGTGCCAGGAAAAAAATCACAGCAAAAGATAAATAATAGATCCCATGTTACATCATCAACTGTAGTATGTACCTCATCAAAAGAAACAGGATGAAGGCTTCAGATGTGTAGAAGGAGTACCAATCCAGTGTGAAAATGCAGAGGAGAGAATACATATTCAGGGAAAAAGTCTGGACCATAGTTTCAAATGCTACATATAGCTCAAGAAAGTTGAGAATTAAAAAAAAAAAACCTAATCAATATGGATTTATAACCTAAAAGATTTGTAATCTAATTCCCCTTTAATCTGTCTTATTCTCAACATACCCAAGAGATAAGATAATTTAGAGTCCTTCACTCTGATCATAAATCCTTATACTGGGAATGTTTCATAAGGCTATAAGCCTGTGCATTGCCATCACTATTCTTTCTATATGGCACAGTGGAGAAAATGAGGAATCTGTAGTCAGAAAGACCTGAATTCAAAGCTGTCCTTTGAATCTTACTAGTTGTGTGATTCAATGCAAGTCACATAATTTGTTTCCTTTATTTTCCTCATTTGTAAGATGGTGATAACAATAGTACCTACCTCCAAAGCTGCTATGAAGATGAAGTGAAAAATTTATAAAGCACCTTGAAAACTAAAAAGTGCTATAAAATCTAGCCTGTTGTATTATTATTATCAATGTAAATTTTGATTAACTTTTCAGAAGTGTAATTGGAAGTTAACTAAAAACTTCTATTTTTATATTTCTCTGTTCTCTCTCTTCTCTGTTTAAATCCTTTGCTTATTAAAACTCTTTTTAAAGTATTGCACACCAGGGGCAGCTATGTGGTGCAATGGTTTAGAGCACCAGCCCTGAAGTCAGGAGGAACTGAGTTCAAATCTGCTCTCAGGCACTTCCTAGCTGTGTGACCCTGGGCAAGTCACTTAACCCCAATTGCCTCAGCAAAAAGCAAAAAAAAAAAAAAAAGTATTACACACCTATCAAAGTTTTTGCTCGATGATGTCAGCATGCTCTTAGTCATTCATTTTAATTTCCACAGAAATTTGATTCAAGGTATTTCTCCCAATTAATAATGTTTTAGGCAAATGTATTATAGGAATTTCAGTCTCAATCATATTTCTCCAAATATGCACTATCCTAACTATTTAATCTTCATAGAAACAGTTGTAGCACCAAAAAGAAAGAAACCAATAACTCTTATACTTTTATTGTAGTCTTTCTCTCTCCATTCTTCTTATTAGTAATTTATAATCTTTTAATCTTCAATCAGTTAAATGTGTTCCTTAAACGCTACTGTGACAATAACTACATGCATATTTGTATAGAAGTTAATTTATATCTAGTTATAGTTTTAAAAACTGTATTTTATATTTTTCATTTTAGTGTAAATAATGAAAACTGTCACCAAATTATAATAATATAATGTTGCAAAAATAATTTTCTGTCAAGAAAAAAAATTGTCTTGCTTTCTTCCTCCATGATGATTCACATCAGAAGAAAATCTGTAAAACTGCTAATCTGAAATTAGCCAATTAGAAACATAGTGCTGAAAGTCACCAGTTTAACTATATTGCTCTCAGTCACCTTCGTATTTGTTCAGAAACATATTTTGACATGGAAATAAAAACACAAACAAAAAGCATTTTCTTCCAGTTGATTGAAATTTCATCTTAGCATGTATGTGTGCATATGTGTGCACAAATATATGTACATAACTATATACACACCTATGTACCTGCGCACTTACCTGTGTATACACATATGCTTATACACACACATAAAATCTTGGTCTTAACACTCCCTTTTAAAGAAACTAAATTTTAAGCACCTTTACTATCTCTTGATTGTATTCATTGATATGGTATTCTCATTAACTATGCTTATTATCTGTTTGCCATATATAAGCAATTGTTTTATTAAAACAAATTTCATTAAGAAGCAAATAAAGTTTGAATATATGATATCTGAAAACTCATGGTTCTGAGATTCTTGACTACATAAATTTTAACAAAGCATATCCTTTTATATATTCTACTCCTGTTATTCTCCAAGAATAATTACTGTTTCTAATCTGCTTTTATTGAGGAAGTAACAAACCTGGTTTTGAATCTCAACTTTTATTACATTCTAGCTGTGAGTATGGGCAAATTTCCTAAAGTCTGCACCACAGCTTCATCACCTTTAAAGTGAAAGGGTTGAAATAGATGCTCTCCACAAGATTCTTTTCATCTTTGAAGTTACTTCACTCTGATCAGATCACAGCTGGAGTACTTTGTTAACTCAGGACCATATGTTAGGAGAGAAATTAGGGAACTGGAGAACATCCATAAAACTGCATCTCAGATGCTGAGAGAGGCCCTATAACAATTGAAAAAAATCTGTGGATATTTATACTGAAGAAGAGAAGAACTTTTTAAATACAAGCATGGAAGGCAATCTTTAAGATTTTAAAGAATTATACGTATTCCTCAGACCCAGAATACAGAATTGAAAGCAATAAGGGGGCAAGGGAGTCGTAGAGAGAGAATAAATTAAACTAAATGGCAGGGGGAGAAATTCTAATAACTATATAAGCCTAGAAGTGCATGGGAGGAGACTCATTACCTCTTCTTTGGAATTCTTCATGTGAAATTTTGAATTAGGGCCAGGTATATCAGAGTATATTTTTCAAGCACAGCTTGGACTAGATAGTCTGTGGGTCCCTTCTCAATCATTATAGCTATGATCTCCTCTACTATGACTTATGTTTCTCTAATGTGATGTCCTTTTCTTTAGTCTGTATTTGGAGGATTTCCATAGAGATACTTCCTATACTATATCATATGATATGATGATGTATCATATGATATGATGATGTATCATATGATATGATGATGCATCAGCAAGTCAACTAGTCACTCCTTGTGCCAGCCTTGTTTGGATCTCTTTGGTTTCATTTTTTTCTAATGTTTGAGGTGATCCTTTCTATATTTTTTTCTTTTATCTAATTTTGTCAATGCGCTGCTACCATTCTTTTTTTTTAATTTTCTAGTTAACTTCATAGTCTAATCCAATTTCAGGTAAAGGCCATCTATGTGCAAAATCATATAACTGGCTCCACTTCATCACTGGTTTACTGGTTTCTTCTTTTCTTTTCTTTTCTTTTTTTTAACTATATCTTGAACCAGTACTGTTTTATTGTTAATATGTCTTTTGTGCTATAGACATAGGAGCAACTTTCAGCTGTTATCTTTTATTTCAAATGTAGATGAGATGTGAAAAATTTTAAATCTTTTTTTTAATTTCTCCTTTTCTGTGATCATGCATTAAATTAAAAAAACCCTTTAGGTGTATATTAATTAATTAATTAATGTTTTATTAACAATAGTTAATTGTTAGAATACTTGTTTACATAGTTGCTAGCATTTTTTCAGTTGATAAAATAATTTGTACAGATAAAAAAAAAACAGTAACACCATAAAAATAACTCACTTTTCAATAGTTTGTAAGTGCCTTAAAGCAGGGACACATGGTTTTTTGTGTGCCTTTTTTCCTTTTATTTGTTTTCTTTAATTTTATTTCTTTGTTCTTGTCTGTGTAGCCATAGAACATAGTTGATGATCATCATTAAATGCTAATGATGGCTGGAATCTTCTTGACCCTTCTCTGTGAACATATTATAATATTCAACCCATGGTTCTATTTTCTTCTCTGTCAATGCATCTTCCTTTTGATATTTTATACATTCTCATTGATCAAATTGAAGTCCATGAAAATCGCTATATCATCAGCCCTTCAGGAATCAATTACCTTGGAACTAACCCCAGTCTCTCTTCTGAGTAATAAACCTGAATGATCAAATTGCCTTTAGGACATTTCTTCTACCTGTATATCACATAGACATGTCAAGCCCAATATGTACAAAATAAAACTCATTATTTTTCTTCTAGAAGTCATCCTTTCTCCTTATCTTTGAATTTTACAAAGACCCCATCATCTGCCTGGTAACACAAATTTTCAATCAAAAAGTCATTATCTATTCCTTACTTATTCCTCATTTCACATAGTCAATCAATTCATAGTCTTCTTGATTTTAGCTTCACAGAACCTTTCCTATATCCTTTGCTTTCCATTTGCTTGACTGTTAGCATCTCTAACCTGGATTGTTGCAAAAACACCCTAATTCTTTTCATTGTTCAAGTTTCTCTCCTTTCCAATCCATCTTCCTCTTAAATGCCAAAGTGCTTTTGCTAAAGCACTTATGTGACCATGTCACTTCCCTGTTCAGTCAAAACAAGTAGTTCTTTTTTACCTATAGCAGGAATCAGCACTATAGTTTTAAATAGCACTCAAGCCCCCTCAAACTAAGAAATGATTGGCTTTTAGATTCTAAATTATAATGTAATTTTATTTATAAATGCAAAACCATCTTTAATGAAGAGCTATATAAAACAAGCTAAGGGACAAATTTAGCTTGTGGACTGTACTATGTCAACCACAGCTTGACATATAATGTCCTTTGAAAACTGATTCTTATGATACATTAATCTTCTTTCTCTAAATTACTGCCCAAATCATCTGACTCACTTGCTTCTCTTCACCTGTAATGTTACTTCTGCCATCAGTGTGTGCACTAATTCACTGTACTTGGATAGACTCCTTCCTAAACTCCCTTACATAGAATGTCTAGGTTCTTTCAAGGATGAACTTAAATGCTATTTTCCACAAGAAGCCTTTCTTAATCTCTTTTCCTACTCTAGTCTCCTCTCAAAAAAAAAAAAAAAACACCTTGCATATTTGAAAGCATCATGTCTAAATTTATACATGTTGTCCCCCAATATTCACTGTATATATTTATATATCCAGTGTCTAGCATAGAGCATAACAAGCAACAAGTATTTAATAAATACATGCTAATTGTTTGAGCTGGACAAATTATTTTAGTCACTTCCTTCTTATTTCCTTTAATTCACTTCTTAATTATTTCTTGCTACTTAATTATGTATAGACTGCGGTATGACAATAGTTATGTAATAGTTTGGGTCAAAGATGAAAGCCATGTCCTCCATAATCAATAACCTTAAAGTGGTCCCACTGTACTAGAAAAACTAATGTGTACCAAAGCCATGAGAGATTCTTGAGGTCCCTCTTATACACATTTGAATTGATCTATTTGATTATAAGTAGAACGAACAATCTCACCTTTCAACAACCCAAGGAATTCAAAATATAATTATAGATAATTGAGCAAATAATATGGTATTAAAGTTAGAGATCTGATCATATCTTATAATCTTTTCATGAAGTATAAAGCAGATTTTTTATTTGTTTGTTTTTATTGACTTAGAAGGGAAGGTTGGAAATTGCTTTGTGAGAATTAGCAATGTTTTTCATATCTTTTAGAAGGCCAACCTCCTGTGTTCTGCAGTTCAGATGAGATAGACGACAGCAGTTAAGGTATGGTAGTTAAGGAAGATTTCAATCCCTGAAAAGGAATCACTCTTCTCTCCTCTCTCTCTCTCTCTCTCTCTCTCTCTCTCTCTCTCTCTCTCTCTCTCTCTCACACACACACACACACACACACACACACACACACACACACACACTCACTCTCTTTCTCGTTTTGTCTTTTGGTATCACTCTCACTCTTTGTCTCCTGTTGTTTCTCTCTCTTTTTGTGTCTCTCTGTCTGTCTCTGTTTCTTTGTCTCTTTCTTTCCCTTACTCTGTCACTCTTTCTCTCCCTTGCTCCCTTACTCTGTGTGGATAGGTGAATGCACATGTGAAACAGAAGCAATAGTTTTCTCCTTTTCTCTTATAACAGAAATGGTGTTGAAGAGCAGAGCTACTTCCCTAGCAGGATACACCTCATCTATCAATTCAATAGGGCATGAGGAACACAGAGCAGTGGCAGCAATCTACCTAAATTCTGCTATCATTCCCATTCAAATGATTTCTTGGTAACATCTTATATCAATTTCTGAAGTAGTAAAGCTAACAAAATGCCAGGTGAGACATTGTTCTACCACAAGATATCCTTGGAGGCTCACAAGACAGGTCTATTACACCATGATGGAAACTAACCCAAAGAAAACATGGCAGAGGGAACAAAGATAAGTCTCGGAGGTAGCTGTACAATAGTAGTAATAGCTTCAAAAACTTTTCATCCATATACTGTAAGGGTGCCGACAATAGATCAGAAACAGAATACCAGTGAGCTTTTCTTGTCTCTGGGTGCAACAGCCACTGAATGGCAACTGATTGTTCCATATGCCTTTCTGAATCACAGTTGCAACGAAGAGAGAAACACTTTTGGTAGGGCATAAGAAAACAGATGTATTTATGGTAGTTCCAAAGCAAAAGAGCTAGTACTTAAAGCTGTAGGAGAATCAGCAATCTGGAAATACTTCAATAATCAAAAGAAGTGCTAGTGTCCAGGGATTGAGGAAAAGGGGGTTCTAGTCACATTTCCGGGCCCAACTTGAATATTGACACTCGAGGTGGTAAGGAAACAGATACTCTTTCTCAGTAAAAATAAGGTATATATCAGGAGAGCATTGACCATATCTTTCTCTAGATCTCAAAAGAAAACAAAACAAACAAACAAAAACAAAACAAAACAAAACAAAATAACAACAAAAAAATTTGTCAATCCCTAGAAATTTCCCTGAAAATGTTATCATTAAAAAATCCTGCAAATTGAGAAAATGCTGCTTCACTAGCCAACAAGTTTACTTTAAAATAAAACTTCAACTTTAAAATAAATATAGCTTTAAAATGAAATTCAAAATCAAGAAGTTAATTGGAAAAATGAAAAAAGAGGAAAAAATAACAACAATAACAACTACTGAGATCTAGGGAAGACCAAGACACAACCTCAACAAAGAGAATAATATGAAAACTACAGCAAAACTCAAAGATGAAATCATGCATAAAGTCGATAAGAATTACTGGATAATTTAAATAAATAGCTGAGTGATAAAGGGAAATTTAAAAAATGCAGCAATTCAAGAAAATTATGAGAAGAAAATTAATAGTTTCTAAAAGGGGTATGACAAAGGCTGAAGAAAACAAAATTTCAAAAAACATAATTTTCATAATATAAAATAACTCTTTAGAAAACAGACTTTACCAATCATGGGACAAAGTTCATTGAGGCATATAATTCCTTCAAAATTAGAATTGAGCAAGTTGAAGAAAACGATTCAAAAAGACATCAACAAGAAATATTCAAAAGAAAGAAAAAAAATTTAAAAAATATAAAATTTTAGGGATAACAATTGACTTGGACAGCAGTTCAAGGAGAAATTACATAGATAGATAGATAGATAGATAGATAAATCTATCCATGTATTATATATATATACATATACATATATATATATGAAAGTCATGATTTTAAAAAAAAGTCAAGTTATCATAATTCAAGAAATACTAAAGGAAAACTTTCCCAATATCCAAGATCCAGAGGATAAAATAGTAATTTTAAGAAATAACTAATTATCTCACAAAATAGATTTAAAAATACCAACTTCCTATACCCAAATTCCATAGCTCCCATATCAAAGGGAAAGCACTTCAAACAGCCAGAAAAAAAAATCATTCAAGTATAATAGATACCATAATCAGGATTACATAAGATTTAGGGGCTTCCAAAATAAAAAAAAATAGAATGCTTGTAATATGATATTTCAGAAGACCAAAAAGCTAGAATTAAAACCCAGTATAAACTCCCCAGCAAATCTTGATTATAATCCATGAAGAGAAAAATGAATATTTAATAAAATTGAGTTCTTTTAAGCACTTTTTAATTAAAAGACTACAGCTGAATAGAATATTTGGCATTCAAAGAGACTTAAGGAAATCTTGTTCAGGTAAAGAGGAAAGAGTAATATTAACCTCATCAAATTAAATTTTTACATTCTTATATGCTAGATTACATATGTAATTCCTAAGAAATATATAATTATTAAATTGTTTAAATGAGTCTATGTAGAAAGAGGTGGTGGGTATGAATTTATTATATTGGGATTAACTAAAACAAACAAAAAAGATTGCAGGAATAAGAAAGAGGTATCAACTTGGAGAAGAGGAAAGTGTATGATAGAATAGGGAAAGTTATCTCACTTAAAAAAGGTGTTCAAAAAAGTGCTTAATTTACAATGAAGAGAAAAAAGAAGTGGATATTAGGCAATGCTTGAACCTAACTTTCATCAAAACTGGTTCAAAGAAGGAATTTCAAATGAAAACTCACAGGAATATTTTAACCAAAATTTAGTACTCCAAGTTCAAGGAGAAAGTCAGGAGTTTAGTAAGCAATCTATCTTTACCTATAAGTACCCTGGAAAAAATGAAAACTTACAGTTCCCTAGAAGTATCTCTAAAAAAATTAATACAAAAGCCCTAAATATGAGAAAGTGCACACTCCACCTCAGAAGAATTTTACTTTAACAAAGAGTTAAAAACCAAGTAATAGGCTGGGAAAATGAGCAAATAGTACAATAAAAATAAATTCTGACCATAGAAAGTTACTATGGTGGCAAGTTAAATCAAAACATACCCTCAAAACTAAATAACAAAGTAAAAGCCCCTTTATCCAAAGCTTCAAAGAAAAAAAATTATTCTCTGGCCATGAAAGAGAACCAAAGGGATTTTGAAAATTTAAGTGAGAGAGTTGAAGGGAAATTGGGAAAAGAAATGAGAGTGGTGCAAGAAAATTATGATAAAGAGTTAAAAATCTTGGTAAAAGAGCATCATAAAATACTGAAAAATAACTAAGCCAAATGCCAAATTAAAGATAAATAAAAGTGTGTGAGGAGAAGAATGCTTTAAAAAGCAAAAATGGCCAAATATAAAAAGACACAAACATTCTTTAACTTATAAAGTTGGCTGCAATGGGAAACAAGGTACAAGAGCTCACTTAAGAAAATGGAAAAGAAGCCAAGGACTTCATAAAGAGTCAAAACAATCAACAACACCAAAAGAATTTAAAAATTAAAATTAAAATTAAAAAAAAACATGTGATATGTCTCATTGGAAAATCAACTCAGTGAAAATCAGGAGAGATAATTTCAAAATTATTGGCCTAACTGAAAGCCATGATCAAAAAAAAGAAAAAAAAAACTAGACATCTTTCAGGAAATTATCAAGAGATAATAGAGAGTAAAAAAGAAATTGAAAGAATCTACCAATTATCTCCTCAAAAAACTCCCAAAATGAAAACTTATACCAAATCTTAGTACTCCAAGTTCAAGGAGGAAATATTTCAAGTAGCTAGAAAAAAACAATTGAAGTATCATGGAATCAAAGGCAGAAAAATACAAAATTTATTAGCTTCTACATTAAAGTATCAGAGGGTTTAGAATTTTATATTCAATAGGGCAAATAAGCAATGATTACAACCAAAATTTAGTATAATCCTTCAGGAGAAAAAAATGGATATTCAATGAAAAAGAGGAATTTCATGTATTCTTGAGGAAAAAACCATAGCTGGATAAAAAAAAAAATAATTGACTTTAAAGACGAGGCACAAGAGAACATAAAAAGGTAGATAGGAAAGGGAAATTATAAGAGATTTAATAAGGTTAAACTGTTTAGAATCCTACATGGGAGGACAATATTTGCAACTCATAAGAACTTTCCCATTATTAAAGATAGACAGAGTATGAAGACAAGGCAGAGACATGAGTGAATTTAAAGAGCTGGTACAATTAAATAAATAAAATAAGGGGTGAAAAAGAAATGTAGTTAGGGAAAGGAAAAAAAGGTGATAGAATGAGATAAATTATCTATTAAAGAAACAAGAAAAACCTTTTATAGCAGTGAGGAAAAAATAAGGAGGTAAGAGGAAGTGAATAAAACTTGCTCTCAAAATTTGCTCAAAGACTGCCTAACATGCATATCAATTGAGTATAAAAATCTATCTTATTTTGCAAGAAAGGAAAAGGATGAGAGAATAAAAGAAAGTGGCTGACAGAAGGAAGGATACACTAAGGCACAGGTAGTCAAAAGCAAAATACTTTTGAGGAAAGATAATATGAAAGGAGAGAATAGAGTAAATGTGTGGGATATGGTTAGAAATAGTAAATGTGAAAATGATACAATTTGTTTTCTGAAAAAGGGCTTATTTGTCATTGAATGGAATTAAGAACTCCTGACAAGTTGATAAATCATCAAATGATATGAACAGTTTTCAAATGAAGTAATCAAAGCTATATAAAAAATTCTAACAGTATTGATTAGTGAAATACAAATTAAAACAAATTTGAGGTAGCACCTCATACCTATTTGATAGAATAATAGGACCGAAAAGGAAAATTTCAGATGTTGGGAAGTGGGGGAAAATGAGACATTAATGCATTATTGATGAAGATGTGAACTGAATGAACTATTCTGTAGAACATTTTTTGAACTATGCCCTTAAGGCTATAAAATCATGCAAATCCTTTGACCTAGCAATATCACTGCTGCATCTGTATCCTAAAAGAAATTTTTCTGTGAAGGAGTAGGGTATGAAGACAGGAAGGGAAAGTATCTGGAATTCAGAATTTTAAAAATGTGTTTTGAAAATTATTTTTATATGTAACTGGGGAAAGTAAATTCTTAAATATATAGAAAAAGAAAAATTAGCACACATATACATATATAAACAATACACATATATGTATATGTATATATTGAATCATGTTTCTGTGAAAAGGTTAAGATGTAATTTCTAAAACTATTATCTAGGAGGGACTTTGCTACATTTCCTTATATTATTTCTTAGGTTTCTATCTCCATTTTCCTTTCTAAATTTTCTTTTCTCTGTCTTCCTTTCTTGCTGGCTCTTGTATTTTATCATTTATCCTGGAGTAAATCTTGACATAATGTTTAGTTTAGTCTAAGTTTCTTTTAAGTAAGTAATATTAAATCAGATCCATATTCTAATGAAGTAATTCCTATGGGATACTCCTTCTACTAGTATAGAGGAGCACATATAATAAAAATTAGTGTGTAGATTGCCTAAAGCACAGAGAAATGCAAAATCTCATTACCAGAAATGTCTAGGACTCAATATGTAGCATGTGTTATTGGTAGGACTTAAAGAGTGAAGCTACATTTCTGTCTACTGTCTTGATTCTTCATCTCCATGATTTGCTGATTATTAATATTTTCCACTGACAAAAAATTATTGGAAAATGGTTTAAGAAGTCCTTTTCTCTCTGTCTGATACCTTCATTTACTCATTCACATTTAAATAGATACTTGCATTTTTCCTTTTTTATTTCTCAATAAGAGAAATAATAATTATTCTTATCAGGTAAGAGCAAACTTTTGAGACAATTCTAGTGAAATATGACAATAAATACTAACCTGTGGATAAAAGAACCTGCTAGTCATTCAGGGATCTTCTCTTCCCTATGCCAAGTGCCACTTCAAGTCACAATCAATTTTCCCCAGAATCACATAACCCCAGCTTTTTGATTTGAAACTAAGAAATTGAACTTCACCTACAGCTATTCTATCATTAAAATTTTAGGGGAATATAAACTTTTTCTTTTAGGAATTACATAAATTCTATTTTATTTAGCTAATTTTTATTGAAAACCAGAAGTTAATTCTGATTTGATAATTAATGAAGTTGAGAATAATAGTTTTATTTTTCTTGAAAAAATATCTACTGTCACAGAAGGCAATTTTAGGCAAAGAAGTTCTTGAAACCTTCTGACTGAATATGGCAACATGACAAGTTTCTAGCTTCCCAAGTTAATTACCTTGATGGACTCAGTATATATGCTATATAATGAATGAATATCTATTTTCTCATAGTACATTTTCTGACTATCTACTTAGTCATCCTTTATACAGGCTAGTCAAATTATGAAGAGAAATGATGTTTCTTATCTTTTACACACTTTTCTTCATACAAAGTCCCTCCCTAATTCTTTGTTTGTATGTATGTATATCCTATCCATACCCACATATATATATATATGTGTGTGTGTGTGAATGTGAACATATTGTTCATTCAAAAATAGAGGTTATCATCACTTAATTAAAAACAAAATTTCAATGTTATGAGATCACAAGGTCTTCATTTTCATCAATAGGAATATTTACTATCATCATGAAAATAGATTATGTCAAAGGGATTTCATCTATCAGAGGTCTTCATTGTTTATTTTATGCATTAATGATGAATATCCAATTGTACAGTTATATTGTGAACAAATTATATCCTACTGAATTGATTGTTTTTCTTGATGGAACTATAAAGACTCTGTGGAATTTAGATAGACAGATAATGTCAACAATTTCTTATAAGCACAGTTTGATAGAACTGGAGTCAGACATATTTGTGTTTAAATCTGGCCTAAGACATTTGCTAGCTATATGATTCTGAGGAAGTCCCTTTAGCTTTTGTTTATCTTGATTTCTTCAACTGTAAAATGGGAATGTCAATAGTATTTCCCTCTTGTTGTGAGGGAAAAATATCAAATATTTCAGAAAACTTAAAATTCAGAAAACATAATAAATAGCACACAAGTAGTTATTTCCTTTCTCTTTCAACTTTGTCTAACTGCAAATGGGTATACTGTTTTTCTAAAGCATAGAGAGCAGAAAAGATCTTGATTATATAAAAATCAGTTCACAAATGTCAATAATTTAGAATGGCTGTATTTTTTTTTCAAAATAACTTGATCATTTGCCAAAATATCGTTTGATTTGAGCTATAAATTCAAATACAAATTTAAGGATGATTTCACTGGTAGTAAAAAATATGACTTTTATTTCAGATTTCTTATGCTCACAGTGAAAGGTATATTTCCTCATAACTTACTCTGATATAAAATAACCTCAATGCTTTTTTAATACATCAAAAATAAACCTAAGACTCTTGTGACACTATGCAATTGTCTAGTATTCCATTTCTTTTTTTCCCTTTATATTATTGACTGCTAAAATTTATGTATTTTTAGTGAAAGATGTTGTATGTGTGTTATGGGAGCAAGCTGCTAGTGGCTCCTGGGGATCTACTTCTGACCTGCAGAATAGATCCCTTCATGTGAAAGGAAATGATACAAGGAGACAGAGGCAGGTGCATTCTCTGACCTCTCTCCTCTTCCCTTTTGCCTCCTCTTTGTTTCATTCCCAATTCACAAGCAACATCTGTGTCAGCAAAGGCTAATTTGCAATTCCTTCAAGTGCGTTAGGATTCACAGCTCTGGGGGCTCTTGGGAAATCAAGTTGCCCCTTCACACTTAGACATAGTCCTTAACATATATAGATTTAGTTTTCAAACATGCTTTTCATTGATGAAAAGCAAAGAACTTTATGAAGAATTAAGTTATTTAGGGGAAATATTGTCTCTTTTATGTCTACTATGTAGTGTAAATAGGACAGTAAGTTTTTAGCCACCTCATTATCCACTTGGAAGATATCACTAACAATATTATGAAAACTATTATAATACAAGATATACATTCCAAAAAACTATTTGAATTTTCTTCCCCCTTGTTTTCTTGCATAATTCTGTGTGCTTTAAGGTACAGCTAGGTGGCACAGTGGATAGAGTATCAGACTTGAAATCAGAAGGACCTGAGTACAAATCTGGCCTCAGACATCTAACACTTCCTAGCTGTGTGACCCTGGAAAGTCATTTAACTAAAATTGCCTCAGCAAAAATAAACAAATAAAATAAAATACTTAAAAAATAATTCTATGTGTGTTACACATGTGTAATATATCTTGTGAAAATGTCAGTACCTTATGCCTTAAAAAGTTACCATTATAAAATAATTTTGAGTATTTATATTTGTTAATTTTTTAAATCAGTAATCTCAAAAGATGTATGAAAATGAAGAATTCTTCCTCAAAATCTTAAAGTAAATTACAAATTCTCCTTGGAAGTATTTTGTTTTTATAAATAAATTATATATTCATGTATAGTATTAATATGTATATATACATACATACATGCATGCATGATATATTGAGGACAGTCTGAAAGGGCAAGTACTAAAAGGAAAGAACACTGCAATAAGCTTGTTGCATAGCATGAGACTTTAGCTAGGACATAAAAGAAAGAAGGAAGAATAGGAGGTAGGGATTAGGAGGAAATTCATTCCATGATTGAATGACCTAGATTGTTATATGGCACTAGAATAGGAGAGATATCTTCCATAATAAGGAGTTTAAATACTGTCTGATTACAAGTAAGAAACAACTAAAGGATTTTAGTAATCAGACTTTCATGTAAAGAATATTAATTCACTCTTTCTGTGGATGGAGTAAAGACTGGGAAGAAAATGATCAATTACAATGGTATTATATTAGTTTGGAAGACATTGAGGACTTGAAGTATATAGGAGGAATAAAGTAATAATAGATGTGAAAGGCAGGTACAACACCATTGGCATATGCTTTTATAGCATAAATGCTTCCATGGCCAGGAGCGCTCTCATCAAATGACAATCAAAACTTATGTTGAAGTTAGAATGTTTTTTTTTTTTTCGACAGGTGACTGAAGCCCTGAAAGCTTAAAAGGCTTTCCCATGGTCACACATCTATCAAGTGTCAGAAGTGGGTCTTGAACCACTCTCTTCCTGTTTCCAAATCAAGCAATATTTTCATCACATCGCTGCTTTAATTTTATAGATATGGAAGCATGCCAGACAAAACTGGGCATGTATTGGAGGGGAAAAGAACAATGTCAAAAACCACAAAAAGCTTTTAAATATAATAGAGTTAGTGACTTCCTGGTAGTTAGAGGGGTTTGAATTATTGAGATCAAAAAGGATATTAAGGATGTATTCTGGAGAATGACCCATAATATGCATATATATGTATACATATACATATGCATATATATATATGTTTTAATTATAGATCCAAATGAATACTTGTATAGAAGAATCTATGGAAGAATATAAAGCATTAGGATAAAAGATCCCTAGAATTATTTGCATTCAGAAATGGCCTGCTTTATAATAACCTGTTTTTATACAGCATCTGCTAGTACAGTCAAAACAGATATAGTACTGGTGATGCTCTTTGTATGCTGAATTCATCTGCAATTTATATGAATATGTAATTACTACATGATTGAAAATGCTAAGGTATAAAATTTTGCAATAAATTTTTATACCAAGTCATATCCAAATCTTTTTTTTCTTATCTCTTATTCTAATCTCTCTGTAGATAATTTTCTCTTTTAAACATTTGCGAACATTTTAAAGATAATATGCTAAAAAAAAAAAAAAACCTGAAATAGTATGTGTTTTGAAGAAGATTGAAAAGGTCCTATAGCTAGAATAGGTTACTTCAGGTACATAGATCCATCATTGATCCAATGATCATCTATAGAACTAAATATTTACAATTCATATTTTGGATCCTATGACACTCAAAATATTTATGATTGCCATATTCTACTTACCATTTTGCAGAGTAGATCATTAAAATAGTCATTTTTGATCCTTTGGGTCAGTAAGGGAAAGTGAAACTCATGTTGATAAGATATGATGAAGTCTATCACAAAAGCAAATATAAGATTTCACCTATATCAAATTATCCAAATAAAGTTTTTTGACTCATTTCTACCAAATACAGTATTAGAAGCCCAACTCAAAGAGTTTCATCATCTATCATTAGCTTGATTCCACTCTCTTGAAGTTTTATTTCAGAAAAATCTTTACAATAAATCCCAATTATAGTTTATATCAAGATTTCCCTCAATTTGACAAAATTTCACTCTTCTCTACAAATACTCAATGGACACAGCGAGTACACTAGATATGAGTGTTTTTCCATAACCATGGAAAACACTTAAGAAATAAAAGAGACGGGGGGCGGAGCCAAGATGGCGAACTGCGGAGAGCTTTCTCTGTGAACTCCCTCCCACATTCCCCCAACCCAGACAAAGTATGCTTTAAAACTGGTTTCCGAGTGAGGTCCTCGCCAAGCATTTGGACTACAACGCACTTCTATAAA